>JAUTDX010005950.1:0-23958 GCA_030844895.1 Ambrosia x helenae
GAGAATCATGGTATCAATCTTCTGGCGTGATCTGTCTTACTTGTATAAGTTGAAAACTCATGGTTCCAACCGTTATGTTTTTCAGCTTATAAAGACCCTCATTTCCTGCGTAATGTCATTAAGTCTGACAGGTCCTGGAAATCAAAGTTCTTTTTTGTGAAGAGGGATTCCATTACTTTTGGGGATGATATCCCTATGTCTTGGCTAAAGGTGGCAAAGATTATTTTAGGATGTTTAATGAAAATTTTGTAACGATACCCTGAGGATATCACTAATACTCTGAAAATTTTGTGTGACAAGTGCTTAAATTGCCAAACTTGCTCCTCCTCTGACTGATTCCATTATCAGGTAAAAAGCTATTTTAGACTTACCTGTCTCAGCTAGAACCTTTGAAGTAGAAGAGACCTACATTACTAGTCAAGCCACGGAGATGTCTGGTAAGTATTACCTGTTACATCCTGAGGATGTTTTTGTCTTGTTATGTGTACCTGTCTAAACCTGTATTTCTTTACTATTTTCACAAAGAAATCCCACCTTCTTCGACCTTGATGATATTGACAGTCAGGATGTCAAGGCAGCCAAGATCAATTCACCATCCAGCTCCAAGATGACTACCCTCCTCCTCCTCCTACTAAGTCAAGGCACCTGCATCCTCTAAGAACAGGAAGACTGCTAATGCCTCTACCTTAGCCCGAGAGACAACTCCTTTGAGAGTCTCAGTTTCGAGGAGTCCTTGGGCAAGATTTCCCAGTTAATTCTTCAGGTATGATGCTATCCTAAGATGGCATAACATATTTATACAAATATTAAAGATAAAATACTTACCTGTTCTTTTTTCTCTGTAGGGATATGAATATCTGCTGAAGTCCCTGGATGAAGTAGCCAAGGAGATGAATGACACCAAGAACAGCCTGAAAGATATGAAGAAGATTGCTCAAGAAAGAGCAAGCATCTTGAGAAAGAGCTGGGCAAGGTGAAGAATGAGCTAAAACTGGTGAATCTGAGCAGTCCTAGACTATGCAGGAGAAGATCGGGAGTCTGGGTGTCAAAGAGGTGTTTATGAGCCTTTCCTGATGCTGATCCTGAGGAGGCACCCAAGAAGCCTGAGGATGCAGAGTGAAGGAAGCTGAAGCTAAGGTGGCTGAGGTGGTGAAGGAGTTACAAGTGGGTGATGAAGGATATAATGACTAGGCTGGAACCCACTTTTTTAGAATATTTGTGGTTTTTATGATGGTAGTTTGTGGTTGAACAAAAACAATTCTTTACTTTTTTATGCTTGTATAATAATGAAAGAGTTGAGGTGGAGGGATCTTGGTTTCAAGACGAAGCCCCAATCTTCTTCTGACTTAGATCGTAGATGTCGACCCCTGGTGGATGAGTCCTGGTTTGGATGAAGCCTGGTTTCGCATCAAATTTTTTGCTATAAATAATATGGTAACTGGTTTTGATGCTATATCCTTGTGTTCCTTTTTTGATTCTTTTGATATCCTGCAAACATCAACAAATGTCAAGTATATTACCTTCGTTTTTTTATCAATTAGTCTTCATAGTGTGATGAAATCGTTCTAAGTATTGTTGACATCTTAAGGATGTCCCTAGTTCTTCTTCCTTGTCATCCTCAGGATGGTCTTCATTATTCTTAGGATGTCCCCAATGTAATATCTTGAAGATGAACTTTGGGTATTTTCCTTTTTCAAGAAAGGATTAATAAAATTTAAGAGTAACATGTATAAAGGCAAACATTGTTATTATACTGGCGACTAGGCCTCAAATAAACTAGGGTCAAGCCCATATATAATCTTTAGGATAATTGGCGACGAGGCCATTGTATTATCTTAGGAATAACTGGCGACAAGGCCTATTGTAGCATCTTAGGAATAACTAGCGACAATGCCAAATACGTAAGAGACATTGAGAAATGTCTAAACCTTAAGAGTTCAATATAATCTCAAAATGATGAAATTGTCAGCCACTTTTACGTTGTAAACCTTAAGAGTCCTTAAGAAATGATGAAACTGTAAGAGACATTGAGAAATGTCTAAACCTTAAGAAATTCTATACCTTAAGAGTTCAATATCTATCACCTTCACCTTCATCCTACTAGTAATCCGAACCATGGGTTTCTCTTCCAGAGAGATCATCACATGCAACCTTATACGTTCTAATATTTCAAATGAATTGCATTCCAAGATCTTGTAGAATTTCCCCCTTCCATCGTCGATAGCCAATATGATCCTTTGCCAGCTTCAGAATCTATTAAATATGGTCCTCCCATTTAGGAGCCAACTTACCATCACTTGGCTTAGTAGTGTTTTGAAGAATTTCCTTAGTACCAAATCTCCCACCTGGAATCTTCTTATCCTTATATTCTTGTTGTAGGCTTTGGCTATCCTTTGTTGATAAGCTGCCATCCTCAATATGGCTATATCCCTAAGTTCATCCACTATTTCAAGATCTTCAAGAAATACTTCTGAATTGGTAGTTGCATCCTGAAGATATCTTCTTGCTGTAGGCATTACCATCTCGGCTGGGAGCATGGCTTCTACTCCAAAGACCAAGGAGAAAGGTGTTTGGCCAATTGCATTCTTGGAAGTGGTTTTTTTCTGCCCATTTTCCTTTCTTTTCTCTAAGTCTCTTCTTCAAGTTGTTGATGATGATCTTATTAGAGGATTCTGCTTGTCCATTAGCTTGAGGATGGACAGTGTTGATGTTGTCATTTTGATTCTGAGTAGTTAGAACAGTGTTATCCTTAGATGTATAGTGCTATCTTCAGGATGCACAATGTTATGCTCAGGATGTAGTTTCAACAGTTGCTGACTTCAGGATGTGAATGATGGGAATCTTGGATCCTTCTGTAAATTCAAGGAAGATCCTAAATTTGCCAAGGCATCAGCTTCAGCATTTTCTTCCTTAGGTACCTGTGTTAATGTAAATTCTGCAAAACAAGATGTTAATTTCTTGACTATTTCAAGATATTCAACTATTTTTTTTACCTTTGACTGCATAAGATCCGTTAAAATGGTTATTAATTAACAAGGAATCAACAAACATTTCTAAATTTGAAGCATGCATATCCTTAGCAAGTTGTAAAGCAGTAATGAGAGCTTCATATTCAACTTCATTATTGGGTGTTTGAAATGCACATCTAATCGCATGGGTATTGTGTCCCCTTGTGGTGATTTTAGTAGTAATCCTAACCCTGTGCCTCTCATATTTGTAGCACCATCAGTATATAAAATCCATTTTCTTAGTTTTCATTTACTTGTTATACTTCGTTTTCAACTTCACTTAGGATGTCACTACTGAATCAGCCACAAAATCAGCTAAAGCCTATGATTTGATTGCATTTCCAGCTCATATACCAAGTCAATAACACTTAATTTCACTGACCATTCTGCCATTCTTCCGGACATTTCTGGTTTTCTAAGCATTTTTAATAGGTAATTAGTTTGAACATGTATCCTATGTGTTTCAAAATAATGCCTTAACATGGTAGATGCCATAATCAAAGCTAAAATAAGTTTTTCAAGATGTGAGTACCTGTTTCAGCATCCATTAGAGTTTTACTTACACAATAGATAGGATGCTGTTGTCCTTCAAAGTTTTTTACCAAGACTGCACTTATTGCATTTCTGGAAACTGCAAGATATAACTTGAGAGGTTCACCATCTTCAAGTTTCATCGGGAGTGGAGTGTTGCAAGATATTCCTTCAATTTCTTTAATGCAACCTCATTTTTTGTCCCCAGTCGTATTTGTTGTTCTTTCTTTAGGATGTCATAGAACTCCTTTCATTTTTCTGAGGACTTTGAGATGAATCTGTTCATAGCTGCTATCCTCCAGTCAATCTTTGTACATCCTTCACATATGTTGGAGATTTTAGATTAAGGATGGCTTTAATTTGTTCTGGACTTGCTTTAATTCCTCTTTTGGTTATTAAGTATCCAAGAAACTTGCCAGTACCAACTCCAAAGTTGCATTTGGCAGGATTCAACTTCATATTGTAAGCATCTATGATGTCAAAGGCTCCTTCGAGATCCTGGAGATGGTCTTCAGCTTTCTTGGACTTCACTACCATGTTATCAATGTAGACTTCCATTATGTCCCTAATCTTTTTCTTTGAACATCGTATTGACCAATCTTTGGTATGTTGCTCCTGCATTAAAAATGAAATTAGAGATTGTTCAATATAATTACGAATGTTCTTACCAATCTGCACAGTAATATCCTTGTTGTTTTCATCGAGGCAGAGTGATTTGACATCTTGGTCAGAAGGTGCTTTGACATCCTGAGGATGGCACTATGCATCTTGTTTTAACTGTTATGCTTGTTTCGACTGGGATGAAGCCTTCATTGATGTTGTGTAGCAATCCTTTGCTTCTTGCTGCTCACTGTTGACTTTGATGACTCCCCATGGAGTTGGTAGCTTTACACATTGGTGATATGTTGATGGAACTGCTTTCATGTCATGTATCCAAGGTCTCCCTAGGATAACGTTGTCACTGGATAACGAATCTATCACACAAAATCTTTGGATAGAGTTCATTCCCTCGACATACACAGGCCGTTTAATATCACCAACTATGCTCTTGGTCTCCCCACTGAAGCCAACCAAGACAGATGATCTAACCACTATCTCGGTCTCAAGGATGTTCATCCCTTTGAGGGCTTCTAGCTGTATTACGTTAACTGAACTCCTTCCATCTATTAATATCCTGCGAACAAAATGGTTAGCAATATATAAAGTAATGATCAAACCATCATGGTGAGGCTCTAGAACGCTTTCTCGATCCTCTTTTTCAAAGCTAATCACTTTTGCATTCGTCATGATGGTAGTCTTTGTGGATCTATCTCCCTTTTCTGATTTCATTTCTCTTGCATGCCTTTTGCTGCTGAGTAGGATGTCCCACAAATATCTGATCCTCCTGAAATAAAATTAATAATGCTAGCACCCTTGGGTGGAGATGCTGCCCTTTCTGGGATCCAGTGCTATCCTAAATCTTTGGCTTCTTTCTGCCCAGCAGATCCTTAAGATGGTCCTTGCTTAGGATATATGCTATTTCTTTTCTTTAAGCAATGCAATCTTCAGTAACATGTCCAAAAATATTCGTGGAAAGCACACCATTTGGATTTGTCCTTCCATCCTGACTTGTTATCTTTCCTTGGCCATCTTGCTTTGTCTCCAAGATCCTTCATAGCGTACATTAAACCTGTTACATCCATAGAAAAACAATAGTCCGACAGTTTAGGACAATCCCCTTCATTGTCATCCACAACCACATTGACCTTTTTATTATCAGGTCTAGCATATGGTTCATGTTTGTATGGTTCATATGCGAAGTGGACTTCCGATTGGGATAGTTGTATCTTGAGGATGTCTCTATCCTCTCATGTATCTTCTTGTCATCTTCAAGACGGATGAATCTTAAAGCTCTATTCCGAACTTCATCAAGATTCCTAAAAGGGTTCATCACCAAATCTTTATAGAAAGGCGAATCCTTCTGTAGTCCTATCTTGAAGGCTTGTACCGCCGTTGTGACATCCAGGTTTGGGATATCAAGTGCTTTCTTCCCAAACCTTGTGATATACTCCCTTAATGATTCTCCCTGTGGTTTTATTACCCTATACAAATCACTTTGTCAAACGTTCAAATGTTCAACTACAAGAAAACTGATTGTTAAACATGTTAACTAAATGAGCAAAAGAACTAATAGAATAGGGAGGAACACTTAGTAGCCATTTTAAGGCTGGACCAGTGAGGGTAGAACCAAATCCTTTGCATAAGCATGCTTCTTTCAAGTTTGTTGGAATGGGGTTTATTTCCATCCTTTCCCTGTATTGTGCTACATGCACTTCAGGATCAGTGGATCCATCATAAAGCATCATGCTTGGAGTCCGGAATCTCTTCGGAATCTCAGCATCACATATTGGATGTGCAAAACGAGACACCCTATGACATGCTGAGGATACTTCAGGGATGGGCTGTATTATCCCCGGCACACTAGACACCATATCCTTGATTTTCTGAAGCTCTCTCTCGCCAATTGTGGATTTATACCTGTATTCTGCAAAGAAGCAATATTGTTAGTAGCATAAGTACTTGTACTTAAATTTTTAACGTTGTTGTATCCTCGGGATGGTTCAATGGCATATCCTTGAGATGGCTCTACAACATATCCATGAGATGGCTCGGCAGTGTATCCTGCATCCCTAGTTGTTGCCATCTTGGGTGCTGAAACAGTTTCTGGTGTAGAGAATCCAGTGCTCATGCGGATGAAATCTCCTTGATGAATGCCCCCTTAGATGCTAGAATTGAAATCCAATACTCTAGGCTGCAATGGGGTCCCCATGTCTTCAGCTGGTCTCTTTGAGGATGTTTTGAGAGATTCAATGTCTCTCACCAACATCTGGTTGGTATCCTGCTGTTGCTTTATTTGATCCTTTACCATTGCAAACATGGAAAGGAGCTCGTCATTTGACACGAAAACAGGAGGAGTGGATCCAGATGTTGCCATCCCAGATCTGACAGTATTAGGAGCAACACTTCTGGTAACTTGTCCAGAACTCTTGGGAAAGGTAAGAGGGGGTGGTAGAATCACGTTTCTGGCAGAGGTTGTGGATGGTGTGGAAGAAGACACAGATTTTGGGTTTGAGGCCAAAGTTGTCAAGATTTTTTGAAATAAATTGATTGGGAAAGAGTTTTAACATGTTTTCGTTAAAAATAGCACCAATTGCCCCACGGTGGGCGCCAAATTGTTTGGTCAAAAATTACTAAGTAAAAATATTTTTGTTTTCCAAATTAGAAATTGTGAGGTAGAGTGCTATAAGTTTCGAAAAAGTTTATAGTTTAGTTTTATTCTGAAAATGGTGTGTCAAGATGTTGAGAAGCAAATATATGACAACTATGTTCGGGATGGCAATGGTGAAATTCGAGATGGACAGTTATATCCTGAGGAAGTAACTGTTGGCAGATTGATGAAATATGCTAAGATCAATGAATGTAAATGAAATGCAACAAGAGAACAACACTCGATATATGAGGAAAGCCCCTGATCATGTAGTCAAAGAGGATTGACAAACCAGCATAAACCTTTGTCTTATATCCACTTATCATTTTTGCTAAACTGCTGGAGAAAGAAGAAAACATGTAAAGTTCTGAAGAGTAGAAATATCAGAAGTTCTGAAGATAAACCAGACAGAATATCTGAAGAACTGCTGAAGAACTGTTGTAGTATTATCTAAACATTATTATAAGCTTTTGGTTACTTAATATGTATGTAATCTTTCGGCTATAAATAGAGGGTTACTCCAACTATTTTAGCACACGAATATCTATTGACATTTACTTGAACTCTTTCCATCAATTTACTTTAGAGTTTATCCTTTTCATATACAATTGAGAATCATATTGCTTTAACTGCTTTATTTACTACTATTAATTCTCATCTTTAACTTCCTAGTTCATTGATTGAGGGGGAGTCTTAACTCCTGTTAAAAGTGACATTTTAACTTAGAACACTTATTATTCCGCTGTGCAAACTACTTTGATATACTTATAACACTTAAATGTTCTCGGATATAAAGTGCAAAAAGAGACCACTGATCCAACAATTGGTATCAGAGCATCTGGTTTATATCTGATCAAATATCAATCTAACAAATTGAGAATTAGACACAGTCTCTTATTGATATTCAATAAAGGATAAAAGTCCAGTTTTTATCCATCACTTTGAGAAAAACTTGACAAATCAAATTTCTCAAAATGGATCCTCATAATACTGGATCTGCCACTAAACCTGCTATGTTGGTTAGAAATGAGTATAATATTTAGGAAAAAATTGCACATACTCTATCACAGACCAACACTGTTGTTGGAGATCTGTTATGTATGGACCACATAAACCAGTAAATGTAAATCTTGAAACTAAGGAAGAAATTCCAAAAGACCCAAAAGTCTACACTGATGAAGATTTCCTAAACCTTGAGCTTGATGCTAAGGCATTCTCGATGTTGGCAATGGCTCTCCCAAATGATATCTACTCTGGACTTTTTACATTGTGAAAGTGCCAAAGAGCTTTGGGATTGCCTAAAAGAACAGTTTGGAGGAACTGAAGAGGTAGTTGCCAACACCAGAGAAATTCTTGCTCAACAATATGAAACATTTACTCACATAGATGCAGAAACTTTGACACAGCAATTTGAAAGATTTTCTTCATTAATCTCTGAGTTAAAGTTAAATGGTCAGCACCTATACAACTGTATCTATGCTTCATAGATTTTTAAGGTCTTTACCAGAAAAATAGGAAACTTATTCTATAGTCCTTAGATCTGGATCATATTTTAACTCCCTCACTCTTACAAAATTACATGGAGATTGTTAACTTTTGAAAGAGAAATAAATCAAAAGAAAAAGTTACAAAATTCTGGCAAAACAGCTGATGACTATGTTCCAAGTAGTACAACACTTTTAGGACAAGTGCTCAGGAGTTAACATAACATACTCACCAGACATCTCGGAGGCTTGACTAGTGGTGTAACTCTCTCCACTTCAAAGGTTCTTGTTGATTCAGGTAAGTCGTAAACAACTTTACACCGAAGGTAAGCATCGTTCATGGGAGAAGCAAACTTGGCAAACGAAGCACCTATTAAAACAAAAAGTTTCAGAAAACATCCTCAGGATGTAACTAAAATTTTTTTATAAAAACTTCGAATTTTGTTACCACTTTTTAACCAGTAAAGAGGAATCTTATCCGATGAAGAATAGAGCTCCTCTTAACAAAGAAAAACCTCGTTTTCCAGTTTTTCTCAGACTTAACCACGTTATACAGAAAGGGTGGATCCTTTTCTATAAGTTGAAGGACATAACGATGAGAGCCATGCGTCCCTCAACTTATAAACATGAGAACAGGTCCTCCACTTGAAGATGGACACCATGACTTTCGACGATCCTGCTACAAACCATCAATATCTTCCAGAGTTCAGGCATGGCTTGGGAATAAGCCATCCCTGTCACATTAAAGAAATCTTTGATGAACGAGGGAAAGGGATACCTTAAACCTAGAGAGAATGTAAGTACAGAAACAGAACTAAGTAGGAGATGCAAAATCAGATCTTGCATGAGGGTCCAAAGGATGAAACTCAGCAGAACTCGGAAAGATTTTTGACTTCTTTAGGGTTCGAACGTCCTTATCATCGAAAGAACAGACCTCCTGTTCAGGATGACTTAAGAGGTTTTGGGGAATGAAGTAACTCGAAGTTCCTACACTCCCCGAAGCTCTTGTAGATCTTTTGCCTAGGGATGGCAATCAAACCCGAACCTGACGGGAAACCCCGATACCCGACACATTTGGGACGGGTTTTGGGATCGGATAAACGGGTATGGGTCCGGGTATGGGATTTGTTTTGAAAATTTGGGACGGGTATGGGATTTAATGTTAAACCCATTTACCCGCCCCGATTACCCGATTATATATCCCGTTTACCCGATTATATATACCCGTCTACCCGTTCCGATTAACCGATTTTATATGTCCGTTTACCCGTTTATATACACTACATAAATATGTTTTTTTTATTTGTATATTCTTTATTTATTCCTAAATCCGAAGCATATATACATATGGATATCACCTACACTTTCAACTAGATAGCATTTTTTGGAACTTAAATGATTATTGTGAGAAGTTTCATGGTAGCTTAATATCATTCATTATATTAATAATTGAAGGCTATGATTTATGCGCAAAAATATGACCCTATGAAAACATACCGTTTAAAATCTCTTGTTATCCTAATTTTTTAAAGGAAACAAATACAACTTTTATTTGTTTCACATCGTATCTGCTTTTGTTTTTAGTGAAGATGTATTGGTTTTACTTATGGAAGCAACCTACCTTTTTTTTATCACATTTCGCCTTTTGTATTGGTTCAAACTTAACTCGTTGACGCCCGATAGTTATGCCCGAGCCCGAAACCCACTAGTATACCCGAAAACCCGTGGGTATAACCCAATACCCGACGGTTAATTACCCGTCCCATACCCGATGGGTTTTGGGCCGGTATGGGACAAGTTTTTATAACCAGGTACGGGATTGGGATTAGCCATACCCGGCCCAAACCCGACCCGTTGCCATCCCTACTTTTGCCCATCTTCGGAATATTACTAATATTTTTTGCACGTGTAAAAGAAAATATGAACAAGATGAAAAAAGAAATTACCTTCATAAGAAAGTCAAGTGTGATTATAAAGGAGGACATAAGCTCTAGATATAGAGGGCAGAGGATGATGTTGTGTAACGGTCATCACATAATTACCGCCGAGAAAGTAGCCGTTGTTATCGTGACAGGACGTCCCATCAAGGATCAGATAAGATATTATGGTTAAAAAAATATTATTACCTTGAAAGATATTAATGGTAACATATTTTTTTGGGGAAAATTGTTGGGGGTGAAAATCCTCAGGATGATTTTACCTCACAACCCCAGTGTAGCATTCGCAAGATACTGAAGGGCTCAACTGAGTTCAGGATGTTACTATATTTCAACATGTGCACATCCTAAAAATGGACTAACAAATTATCTTTTTATGATATGATTTCAGGTACAACTAAGTTATAATATGGATACATAATTACTCTTCAACATCTATATTATAATACCCAGTCAAAGAAGTCAAAGATAGAAGAGTAACTCATACAAACCAAAGTCTAAGATCGAAGATAGAGTCAAAGTTTTAACCGATATACATTAAATATCGCGAAGAATGAGGAAACAGCTAGTATAACGACTAGCTGAGGAGAAACTTGTTACAAACGGTCACCTGGAGACTTTAAGGAACTTAACTATACAAGCGGATCACACGGGATTCTCCATTTACTTTCATGTATTATATAAATGGGAATGATGGACTAGTATAGGACACACATTGCTATCACTAGAACTATACACACACACTCTGCTACTTAGAACACTCACAAATCATGTAATCTTAGATCACTCGTCCAATCATTCATCCAAAGTTGTAACATTTTTTACCATATTAATATTAACAAACAAGGCAGGGCCTAGTCTCCTCCCGAGGTTTTATGCCGGCGATCTACAACTGATCAAGGGCTTTCCTGGTACATCGAGTGTTGTTCTTTGTGTTTTAGTGCTTTTCATACTTATTCCTTGAATTTGCCAACAGTTACATCCTCAGGATATAACTGTCCATCCCGAATCATACCTTTGCCATCCCGAGCATAGTTGTCATATATTTGTTTCTTTAGCATCCTGATTCACCAATTTCAGAATATAACTAGATTACAAACTTGATTGACACATATAGCACTCTACCTCACAATTTCTAATTTGGAAAACAAAATTTTTTTACTTAGTAATTTTTGACCAAAACAATGGTGAACCTCTCAACTTATAACTTGCAGTTTTCTGGAAATGCAATAAGTGCAGTCTTGGTGAAAGACTTTGAAGGGCAACAACATCCTGTCTATTATGTAAGTAAAACTCTACTAGATGTTGAAACTAGGTATTCACATCTTGAAAAACTTATTTTAGCTTTAATAATGGCATCTACCAAGTTAGGCATTATTTTGAAACACATAGGATATATGTTCAAACTAATTACACTATTAAATATGTGCTTAGAAAACCAGAAATGTCAGGAAGAATAGCAAAATGGTAAGTAAAATTGAGTGCTTTTGACTTGGTATATGAACCTAGAAATGCAATCAAATCACAGGCTCTAGCAGATTTTGTGGCTAATTTCAGTAGTGACATCCTAAGAGAAGTAGAGTCTGAAGTCCAACAATTATATGAAAATTTAGAAAAATGGATTCTATACACTGATGGTGCTTCGAATGCAAGAAGTACAGGATTAGGAATACTACTAAAATCGCCACAAGGGGACATAATACCCCATGCTAATAGATGTGCATTTCAAACAACCAATAATGAGGCAAAGTATGAAACTCTCATTGCTGGTTTACAACTTGCTAAGACATGCATGTTATAAAATTTAGAAGTATTTGTTGATTCCTTATTGATTACTAATCATTTTAATGGATCTTATGCAGTAAAAGGTCAAAATTAGCTATTTATCTTAAAATAGTTAAAAAATTAGCAACTTATTTTGTAGAATTTACACTAAGACAGGTACCTAAGGAAGGAAATGCCGAAGCTGATGCCTTGGCAAACTTGGATCCTCCTTTAATTTACTGGAAGGATCCAAAATTCCCATCATCCACATCCGGAAGCCAGCAATTGAAGAGTGGCATCCTGAGGATAGCATTGCACATCCTGAGGATAACGCTGTATAGCCTGAGGATAAAACTGTGTATCCTAAGGATAACACTGTTCTAACTACTCACGTTCAAGATAATTCATCCTGGATGACTCTTATAATAAAATATTTACAAGAAGATGTCATCCCTGATGGAGAAATGCAAAAGCTTCTAGGATGAAGGTATCGAAATTTACTATTATAGACAATATTTTGTATAGAAAATCTCTTGCATGTCCATATTGAGATGCCTCAACAAGGACGAAGCAAATGAAGTTCTCAAAGATATCCACGAAGGAGATTGTGGAAATCACATAGGATGAAGATCTCTCTATTCGAAGACTCTAATGACATGATACTACTGGCCAACCATGAAGAAGGATGCCATGTTGTATTCTCAAAAATGTGATCCATGTCAAACACATAGTAACATCCTTCACCAGCCTGCTGAACTTTTCACCCTGTTATCTCACCATGGCCCTTCATGAAATGGGGAATGGACATAGTAGGGAAACTACCCAAAGCTCCTGGTGGAAAGGTTTTCATGTTAGTAATGACTGATTACTTCTCAAAATGGATTGAAGCTGAAGCATTCATACAAGTTAGAGATAAAGAAGTATTATCCTTCATCAAGAGGAACTTCCTAACAAGATTTGGTGTCCCAGCTGAAATCATTTGTGACAACGGTTCTCAGTTTAATTAGCAAAAGTACAACCAACTTTTGCGAAAGCTGGGAATCAAGATGATAACCTCAACACCTGTCCATCCTCAACCTAATGGACAAGCAGAATCCTCAAACAAAATCATCGTCAAAAACTTGAAGAAGAAGCTTGGAGAAAAGGAAGGGAAATGGGCAGAAGAACTTCCATTTGTACTTTGGGCTGATAGAACCACCTCCAAGAATGCTACTGGCCAGACACCTTCTCCTTG
The DNA here is from genome assembly GCA_030844895.1 of Ambrosia x helenae. Classification (NCBI taxonomy): domain Eukaryota; kingdom Viridiplantae; phylum Streptophyta; class Magnoliopsida; order Asterales; family Asteraceae; genus Ambrosia; species Ambrosia x helenae. The sequence goes on from JAUTDX010005950.1 coordinate 13,206, forward strand.
GTCTTTGGAACAGAAGCAATGCTACCAACAGAGATGGTCATGCCTACAACTAGAAGACATCTTCAGGATGCAAACTACCAACTCAGAAGCATTACTACAAGAATTGGAGACTGTGGATGAGCTCAGGGATGCGCTAAATTAAGGATGGCAGCATATAAATAAAGGATTGCTAAAGCATACAACAAGAATATAAAGATAAAAAGGTTCCAAGTGGGAGATTTGGTCTTAAGGAAAGTCTTCCAAAACACTACTAAGCCAAGTGATGGTAAGTTGGCTCCTAAATTGGAAGGACCATACTTGATCGATTCTGAGGCTGGCAAAGGAGCATATTGGCTCTCAACTTTGTAAGGTGAAATTCTACCAAGGTCTTGGAATGTAATCCATCTTAAGTATCATCACATATGAGGTATGAAAGCTTTCTATCCTTATTTACATTTTATTTTCATAAATGATCTCATAACTAAATACAGTCTAGTATATAGTCCATCCTCAGAATTTTTCAGGTTTATCCTGAAGATGCAACTTTGAAGACTAGAGGGTTGGCCACCCTCTCCTACGTTAAGGTGTCTGACACCTTCCTAAGGTTTAAAGGTTTTCAACTTTCACATTGGGTTAGCAACCCCGCCTAGAGCGCACGTTATTCGTGTATATCTTCAGGATGGTGGGACCAGTTCATGTAAAATGGCTGACAATCTCATCATATTTGGAGTATACATTGAATCCCTAAGGTTTAGACATTTTTCAATGTCTCTTTCTCGTATTTGTCCTAGTCGCCAGTGGCCTTGTCGCCAGTTATTCTTAGGCTGTAACACCAATTTATCCTAGGCCTTGTCGCCAGTTATCCTCAAGATACTTCATATTGGTCTGTCACCAGTTATCCATAAGATTGTATATGGGCTTGACCCCAGTTTATCTAAACGCCTTCGCCAGTATGATAACCTTGTTTACCTCTATATAGACTATCACAAAAAGTTATTAATTTTTTCATGAAAAGGAAAAAATCTCTAAGTCCATCTTGAAGATACCATACTGGGGTTATCCTGAAGATAATGAAGACCAGCCTAAGGATGACAAAGAAGAAATCCTAGGAGATATCCTAAGTATAACACAGAAAGAAGAACGTAGGAAATATCCTAAGGATGCAACAGTCACCAGGACATCCTCAAGATGTCATTACTACTAAAGATGTTGGAGAACAATTGCTGAAATTGGAATAAAAGGTATAAGTTTATAACTTATGTCATTATTTTATATTTGTTGCTTAACTATATTGCAGGATATCAAAGGAATGCAGAAAGGAAGACAAGATATAGCGTCAAAAGATTACTATCTTATTTATTAATCAAAATTGGTGTCCACCCCTGGCTTCATCCTTAACCAGGACCTATCCACCAGAGGTCAACACCTACAATCTAGGTCAAAGAAAGATTTGGGGCTTCGTCTTGAAAACCAAGATCCCTCCACCCCAAACCTTTCATTTTTTAAAGTATTACATACCAAAATAAAATTGTTCGAAATGTTCAAACACAAACTACCATCATAAACACAACCACAAAAGATCTAAAAAGTGGGCTCCAGCCTAGTCATTATAACCTTCATCGCCCACTTATAACTCCTTCACCACCTTAGCCACCTTAGCATCAGTCTCCTTCACCTCAGCATCTTCAGGATCCTTAGTTGCATCCTCAGGATTGGCAACATGAACAGGCTCATAAACCACATATTTTCCACCTAGGCTTCTGATTTTTCTTCTGCCGGGCTTCGACATCCCTGTCTTCGTGCTTGAAACCAGGATCCTTAGCCTGGAAAGCCATCCTCACTCTGACCTGCAGAACAGAAACGGTCGCAGATTTCACGAGACCATCCCTATATTCCTCCATCTCCTTGTCATGCTCTAGCACCATCTTGGCCTATTCAGACTTAGCCAGTTTCAGCGTAGCCTCTACCTTGTCTAACTTCCTCTTAAGATATTTTCCCATGTCAGGAACAATCTTTTTCACATCCTCAAGTTTAGATTGGGTGTCATTGAGCTCTTGGGCGACTCCATCCAGGGACTTCAAGAGATATTCATCCCTACAAAAGAAGGAAAACCAGGTAAGTATCTCATCTTAAAAATTTACTTATATAAATATTATTGTTGCCATCCTCATGATAGCGTCATACCTGAAGAGTGAACTATGAAATCTTGCCCAAGAAATCCTCAAAGTTGAGCCCTTCATAAGGAGTGACTTCCTGGGCTGAAGCAGAAGCAATAGCATTCTTCCTCTTTTTAGAGGAAGCAGCAGCCCTTGACTTAGGAAGATTAGAAGGAGGACTAGCCATCTTGGAACTTGATGGTGAAATGATCTTGATTGCCTTCACATCCTGGCTGTCAATGTCGTCCAAAAGAAATGGAACTCCTCTTTACAAAGAAAAATTTTGATTTCCAAGATTTTTCAGACTTGATAACATTAAACAGAAAAGGAGGCTCTTTGTTGATAAGTTGAAGAACATAGCGATTTGAACCATGTGTTTTCAGCTTATAAATATGAGACAGGTCCTCTATCTGAAGATGGATGTTGTGGTTTGCAATGATCCTGTTACAAACCATCAGATTCTCCAGATTTCAGGCATAGCCTGAGCATAAGCCATTCCTGTTACATCAAAGAAATCTTTGATGAACGAAGGGAAGGGATACCTTAAACCTAGAGAAAAAAGTAGGTACATGAAGCAAACCCATGTGGAAGAAGCAAAATCAAATTTTGCATCAGGATCGTAGGGACGAAACTCAGTAGAACTTGGGAAAGCCCCTGAGTCCTTTAGAGCTTGGATATCCCTGTCATCGAAGAAACAGACTTCCTGACCAGGATGGCTCAACAGATTTTGGGGTGTGAAGTCTTTTGGGAGTCCTACACTCCCAGAAGCTCTGGTTGCTCTTTGCCCATCTTCAAAAAATTTCGAATATTTTTACAGGTTTGATAGAAGATAAGAAAGAAGATAAGAAAGAGAAGAGAAAGAGATTACCTTCTTAAATGATCAAATGTGATTATAAAGGAAGGAAGAGGCTCTAGATATAAAGGGTAGAAGCTGGCCATGTGTAACGGTCATCACTTGATTGTAGCCGAGAAAATAGCGGTTGCTATCCTAACAGACGTCCCATCAGATCAGCATATAAGATTTGCGATTAAAAAAATATTATAACCTTATAATATATTAACGGTAACATATTTTTTTGGGACAATTGTTGGTGGTGAAAATCCTCAGGATGATTTTACCTCTTATTCTTAGGTTGCATCCTCAGGATATTGAAGGACTTAACAGGGTTCAGGATGTAACTGTATTTTAGCATGTGTACATCCTGAGGATGGACTAACAAATTATCTTTCTATGACATTATTGCAGGTACAATCAACATATATTATAGACTTGTAACTCTTCTACAACGTCTATATTGCTATACTCAGTCAAAGAAGTCAAGGATGAAAAATTTACAAATGCAAGCAAGGTCTAAGCTCAAAGAAGGAGTCAAACTTGTAACCGATGTGCATTAAATATCGGAGCGAAGAACCAGGAAACCGCTACTTCGATGACTAGCTGAGATGAAACAACTACAACGGTCACCTGAAGCTCTCAAAGAACTTAACTAAACAGCGGATCACATGGGATCTCTCATTTACTTTCATGTAACTATAAAATGGGAATGATTGACGAGTATAGGACACATTAGAATCACTTGATCAACACTGACACTCTGTTGCTCAAAATAGAATACTCTGATATTCACACACACTTAGCACAATCACTATACTCTTAGAACACTCGTCTATCATTCATCCAAAGTTGTAACCTTTTTTTACCCATTTTAATATTAAAAAAGAAGGCAGGGGCTTAGACTACTCCAGAGGTTTTGTGCCGGTGATCAACATTGATCAAGGGCTTTCCTTGTACATTGAGTGTTGTTCTTTGTGTATTCATACTTATATTGTTTGTTTTACCATTCTACCAACAGTTATATCCTCAGGATATAACTATCCATCCTCAACTTCGTCTTTACCATCCTAAACATAGTTGTCACTTATTTATTTCTTTTAACATCTTAACGCACTATTTTCAGAATAAAACTAGTCTTTAAACTTATTTGGCACTTATAGCACTCTACATCACATTTTCTGATTTGGAAAAGAAGATTATTTTTATTAAGTAATTTTTGACCAAAACAATAGATAGATAGCTAGTAGATAGTCGTTTTGTATAACGTGTAATCATCTTTTATTGTACCCTAGCCAACAAAGAAGTTTGGAAACAAAGAACTTAGCAAACAAAGAAGATAGTCAAGGGAGAAGATGTAAAACAAAGAAGATAGTCATCTTCTTTGTTCTGGGTTATGCATCTTCTTTGTTTGCAGATCAGGCCCATGCAAGTATAAATACCTTGCATAGGATGTGGGCTAGGGTTGATCATTCAGTTAGTTGTCAGTGTGTCTGCAACTACTTGTTCGTGTGTGTTGTCTTGAATTGGTTGTAATACGTTTATAATCAATAGAAGACGTTTGTATAATATTCTCGTGTTCATAATCGTTTAATAGATACATCGTTTAAATAACCGTCTGTCAAGGGATTCCGCACCTTGATAGATCTGATCTAGCTTGTATCGATCCATTCCAAGGACCTACAATTGGTATCAGAGCTTATTACGCTCGATTGTACGGTTCAAGCTTGATTATTTCAAATATTGAATCGATTGGAACGTGTTTTTATGTCCAAATCTTCTGTTTTCGTGTCTAAAAATCATTCTAAATCAATATTCGTCCTTTACAGAAAAGTTTCAATTGATTTGCAAGTGGTTTCGATCATCAATTTTGTGTCTGATTCGAACAGACTCATCATCGAACTTCGGGATAATAATGAAGATACCTTATGTTCGTTATTGGTCAAATACATTTAAAAGCCATCTTCGATTATATGATCAATTTCGTTTGTCAACACATTTAATTTTTAAAGTCAACTTAATTTAATATTTTATCTTCGTTTATTAATATTAAAAAATCCATCTTCATTTGTTGACTATTTGTTTTTCAATTGATCTTTTTTTGAATGGATCCATCTTCGTCTTGTTGATCTTTTTGTTGACTGTTGTCTTATTTATTAAAGATCTTTTTCAATTGATCTAGCTTGACTATTTTCGTTTGTTGACTATTTCGATCAAATAAAAGAACGAAGATATACATCTTCGTTTTGTTTTTCAATTTCGTTTTATTTTATGTTAATTTTGCTCGTTTAAGAAGTTCATGTTCGTTAATTAATTTAAGGTTCCACTTCACCAAGGTTCAACTTTTTAAGGGCCAACATTGTTAAGTGAGGGTCAATTTCGTTTGTGTTTAACTTTGTTAATAGTTCATCTTCGTTTTAGTTAAAGTTCAAGGTCTATCTTCGTTAAACTGGCTTCTTCGCTTAAGGGTTCAAATTCATTGAACTGTTCAAAATTAACTAAACCGATCTCTCGAACTGTTTTCGTGGACTGTTAAACTTGTACATGGACTAGACACTTTGGACTGAACCTCTGAAATCGTTTTAACTTTGATGGACAAGAAAATGTATGGAAGTAGTAAAAATTTTCTTTCGTGATAATTTTTCATGGGATTAAGGATTCGAAAGTTATACTCGGAGATAATCTTGGTGAAAATAATTTTTTTAAAAAATTTTCGAGCGATTTTCGAACCGGGACGTTAATATTGGACAATCCGAGGGTTTTTATTTAGACAAGTTGGACTTATATTTTGACGCAGGTATACCAAAATATATTTGAAACTTGCTGCTGCGTACTTTAAAGGTGTTAAAATGACATTAGACTTGCAATTAAAAAATACTCCCAAACTGGTAAAAATTGAGGATTTTGAGGACTGGCGAAACCAAATTCGAATCATTCATCAAATCTGAGGATGGATGTGACACCCCGCATTTTCAGATATTACTTTTACTGAACTCTAGTTAACTCGCATGTACATTCCTGACTAAACACTTAACTAGGGTTAGTTAAGAAGGTCTTTCGATATGTTATGGGATAATAACATATGTTAGATGATATTAACTTACGTTATAACTAGAAAGGCTTTGTGCCAGACACACACACGAGTCCCTGTATACCGAACGTTGGTGATTTGTCAAGATACATAATTATATGATCAATTGAGTGATGATGAATGTGAATTAACATGCGTATGTGAATTACATGTTTATGGGGATTACTGTTTTAATAGATAGTCAGTACGTAAACCCTACGAATTATGTGCACTCTGTAATTAACATGTTATGAGATGATAAAACAAGAGTTTTTATATAAGTTAGTGTGAATAATATTATCGAGACTATTCTAGGGATTAAAACCGTATTAACGGGCCTGTTTATTAAGAAAAGGCCCATAAACCCGTAACCTCTGGCCATGATGCTAACTCTAGTATATTATTTATCAAAAAAAACACAAACCCTAACACCCCTTGTGCGCGAGAATAACCAAGAACACCCCATCACCTTCACTTTCAATCTTTCATCAATTTTCTTCACCAATCCAAGTCAATTCGGGTGCTATCTTGAGGTTTTTAAGGATCCTAGCATTGCAAGGTATATGTTTTTATGTATTATATGATGAATCATAATGCTTAAAAAGTTGTAAAAACCCTAAAAACTCTGAATAAAAATAGCAATCATTAGGGTGTGTGAAATCTTGGATGTTTATTGTGAATGTTGATGAGTACTGTTGATAGTAATCATAACTAGGGTTCTTGTTACATAAATACATGGATTAAACATGATAATATGAACTTGATTGTGTAAAATGAGTTTTCTAGATGATTGTGGGTTATTGAAAATGATTAGGGTTCATGAGTATCATGTTATGAAAATTCTGATTTTTGGCAGATTCGTTGTAGCAACTTGTAGGGCTGTTGTATTGTGGATAACTTGTTAAATTCGATGCTTTTCTGATACTAGAACTGGGGTTATGATGTTCGGTTTTCAAAAAGTCCAAAATCATGCGTTTTAGACTTGTTTTTATATGGTTTCATGATTTTACGAGTTTAGAAGTCAAATCTGATTTTCGGATGTGAAAAATTGGTCAACTTTAAAGGGCTGTAAGTTGAGTTTTACAAGTCCATTTGTCGTGAATTTTGGACAGTAGTTGCGTGTATGAATTTCAAAGCTTTTCCAAGTGGATTCATCTCGTTTGGATGAGTCTATGATTTTTAATGAATTTTTATGTAAGCTGCTGTCAACAGCACGCTTTTCTGGAGGTGGCTAAACTAAATTATTTCTCATAAAATCTTGATGTGTTTTTGACAAGAAATAAAAATAGTAGAGTCACATATAGACTTATGGACATCTCTGTAAAATTTTGGGGACTTGAGGAGTTGATTTGGTATATTATAAAATTGGTTTCCGTAACCTAAAATCTGTCCAGAAAACGTAGGTTTGGGAGATGTTGATTATGTGATAATTTGAGTGTGTTATTGAGTTATAAGTTGTGAAATTCTATATGAGAACATGTGTACATGTTATTTATATGATGTAAATGACATGATAGGTTGCTTGTGTGCAATGTGTGATGGAAACTCGTTGTATTAAAATTTTTAACATGTTGCATCATTAACTAATCACCAACGATTGAACGGGTCCTACATGGTCTATTTGTGTCGAGTACACTTGCATGAGATGTCACCTAGGTCATTGTAGAGTACAATGGTTTAGGATAATAAACATGTGTAACCGCACTCAAACACTCGTAACTTTGTGTTCGATAGGTTATCGGTAGGCGAGTAACCTTCCACGTTTGCTATCCTTGCGGTTTAATATATCACGGCAACCTAAGGTGAGTTTCACTACTCTTTTCTCAAAAGCATGCGTCTCAGGTTTGGGGACAACTTATTAAACTTTTTCTAGTCCAGTTTGGGACTACTTTTTACATCCCGGGTTTTGGGGTGCTTTGACTCTTTGTGTGAGTTGGGTTTTCGATTCCTTGTGTGAATCGGGTTTTTATCAGTTTTGTACTTCAACTGTCCTTTGTGAACTAAACAAACTCTATCTTTTGAAAGTCCTTACAATATTATTGCGTTAATCGCTGGAGCCGAACGGGGTGGGTATTAGTTAGTAGCGCTATTAGGTTGTGCCGCAACCTCATGCCTGAGGTGCTTGGGTCACACGGGCATGAACTTCTGACCACATTTTCTTACTAGTGTTGATAGACACTAGTGCTGAGGCACTGTATCATCTGTATGTTCCCAATAATCTCATGTTTAGTTACATTGAGTGAGTTAGCTACCCCTGACAAGCTTAAACTGATGGTTTAAAAACTTAGATAATTCTACATTTGTTACTTAAACTGTGAACTCACCGACTTTATGGTGACACACGCTAGCATGCTTTTGCAGGTCTCTAGGTACGGAGCACGATAGGTCATGCATCATTGTGTCAAGGGGTTAATTGAACGCTATTGACTATTATCATGCTTTTCATTTATTTAGTTCTATCTTGGGGTGTGTTGTTTTGCGCATAAACCCACTTAACTGTTTTGATTACGCTTCCGCACATTCTTAAAACATATGGTTGATTTCTTAAAACTTAAATTTAAAAAAACGAACTAAATGGTTTTGGCATTTAGAAGTCGTTCGAATGACTTATGGTTATAGGGATTCTGGTGTGTCACGCGCCTCGCGGTAAAACTCCGCAGTGGAAATTTTAGGGTGTGACAGATTGGTATCAGAGCCACAAGTTATAGTGAACTATGACTACATGTTGAGTCTAGTCAATAACTGTCATAAGCATAAGCATTGCATTAGTTACACTCATAACTTGAGTGCACAATGGTTCACTTCCCTTGAATACGTATACTCAACTTTCATGTTGCAGGGAATTATGTGTCTTCTTCTCATAACCCCATTTCTGAGCGCACTAACAGGACTGAACCTATGACAAAATCATCGACCTTTAGGTTCGGAGACTAGTCCATGGACATGGTAACCCAATGTGATACGCATGTGGGTGACGAGTAGTGGGGTGCCTGAGAATGTAGCTCACATTTTGGACTCATGGAGAGGTCCATTGCAGGAATTGTTAGACTTCCATACTGAGTTCGATACCGTCTTCTCATATATTCGGCGTTTCAAAGGTGGCAAGAGACCTCTGATAATCGTTTTTAAGCATATAGAAAGGAGGATGGGTCAAATGATGGTCGAGTTGGCCATAGCCAGACAGGAGGAGCTGACACAAAGAGGGAGTTGACCGCCACTAGACGAGAATTAATCACCGTTCGTGATAGACTCTTGGAAGTTCTGGCTCAAGGAAAGGAAAAGCAAATGGAAGAGGAGAATGAATAGGAGGCAGAAGAACTTGAGGCAGCATTGTGGGAAACTTTGAACCAGGTGAAGAAGCAAATTCGGACGAGCAGATTTAGATCAGGATTGAAGCAAAGAGCAAGGATGAGGAATCAGATATGTCTGCTGATCGTGAAGATGATTGATACTTATCTTGTTTTGAACCTAATTATTGATTTGTTTCTTTCATGATTTCAAAACAGTGTAGTCGATTGGATATTTTGTGGATCTTGGATATTATTTCTAATATATATCGGTGTGGGTCTTTCTTTCCTTCCTTACTTACTCTTGGTATAATGTAAGTCTAGAATTACGATGGTTAGAAGGGGAAATGGTCAGGGAAAGATTAACCTGACTCAGACGAATCTGGTCACGCAAATTTACGGCAGGCTGGTTGAAACCCTCGCAGCTTTTGGAGCTGGTAACAAATCTTTAACCTATTCTAAACTCCTTCTAAACGATTGCCGCTAACCACCGATTATCTTACACCTGTTTGTGCATACTTTTCTTTTTCTTTTATGAGCGTAGATAAGACTGAGTTCTTATGATCAACAGTAGAGTGGTTGATGTCCTCTTATCTTTTCAAGCAGAGTAAAGGTCTATTCTGCTAAATCATTCTTTTTCCCTTGACTTCCGCCATTGAAATTTCTTAGTCCTTGAACGCACATGCCCACAACAACAACCCACTAGCGTGTACCAAGTCTTTTATGGGTTGTAAGTCTCAATAACTCCAACAGGACTGAAGGACGGTTGGTCTGAGATTGACGCATACCCTACCTACCTCATGAATTAGCTTACTCTGTCTCAAATCTAATTAACCTACCTTACTGGTGAATTGAGCATTACACAACAAGGGTGGATCCCACAGATTTGTGGCATGGTCACTGCAGCCCACCTACCCAGAATCGAATAATCTTTCACTTAGCCCACAACACTTCCTATTGAGGCTGATGAGCATGGTATTTTCCCAAAGCATGGTGCTTCATCTTTTACCTTCGATAATAACAAGAGAACGTAGGATAGTGTCAAGGGTTAATTGAACACTATTGACTATTATCATGCTTTTCATTTATTTAGTTCTATCTTGGGTGCGTTGTTTTGCGCATAAAAATCCACTTAACTGTTTTGATTACGCTTCCGCACTTTCTTAAAAACATTATGGTTGATTTCTAAAAACTTAAATTTTGAAAAACGAACTAAATGGTTTGGGAATTTATAAGTCGTTCGAATGACATACGGCTATGGGATCTGGTGTGTCACGCGCCTCGTGGTAAAACCCCGCAGTGGAAATTTGAGGGTGTGACAATGAAAGAATGTGGGACTGTATCATCTACGGGTATATCAAACTGCCTATGATGGAATTGACGGCATCAAACTAGTACCAACGTACTCTGAAATTATCGAGTCTGATAA
>JAUTDX010005951.1:0-35787 GCA_030844895.1 Ambrosia x helenae
GCTTTGCCTTGCCATTGGACTACCAACCCCAATGGTTATATTTTATTTTATCTAATTGTTATTAAATTATTTAAACTTGTCGTCGCATCTTATGAAAATATAAGGGTTTTTTTTTTTTTTTTTTTTTTTTTTTTTTTTTTTTTTTTTTAAACTTAAATGCTTTAACGTGTCATTATCAGATATGAATTAGAATTTGATTTATGTTGAAGAGAGCAAGAAGGTTATCGCTTTGACTTTTATATTAGGTTATCAACTTATCACAGAAGTTTTAAGCGATTTTTCTAATGTTAGTCAAAGTGGGGATGGGATCATGACAATGGAGACTACGTATGTCCTACACATTATCAAAATTTATCCTACACATATAAAAATGCATCCTACAACATATCAAATTATCATATGTTTATCCTACACATATCGAGATTATCATACATTTAATCCTACACATAAAAATTCATCCTACATGTATCCTACACATATCGAAATTATCCTACACTCTAAATAAGTTTGATTTGGAAGAATATATTTTAAAAATGAATTATGAGTTTCATTTATTTAACTAGTTTAGTGGGGGTTAGAAGAAAAAATACTAATCAATTTAACATTCAATATAATTATTAAATGAAAGCTTCCTATTGGTTAGAATTTGTTCTTTTCTTCTTACAAACTTTTTCTTCTCATTGAACCCTCCACTAGATATATATGTATATATGTATGTGTTTGAAGTCACTCATTGATGATTACCAACTCGATCCTAGGAGATATTTGGTGAAAAAGTTACCCTGGAACAAGGGTGGCGTGCTCGATTTAGGGACACACCTTCTTCGGGCTCGACTCTGACCACTCTTACTTCACCTATCGTTTGTTCCAAAACATTTTTTATCTCAAGGAATGAGTCAGCCAATTCCCTGCTTCAAATAATTTTTTCATTTTTCTTAAACTAAAGATATTAGTGGGAATGGGCACTACCATGTTTCTTTTTTCACTTTCAATCCTGCAATGCCAAATCACTTCACTGATTACTTCACCGAATCACTTTTATAGAGGCAACACTTAACTGATTCACTTCACTGAAATCTTTATTTTATAGTTTTCTTTTTTTTTTTTAATTTACCGTTTTTTTAGTTAATGATCGTTTGAAGTAAAAGAACCGTGTGTTAAAACTTTAAAAAAATAAACCGTTCCATTAAAATGAAAAAAAAAAAATTACAAGAAACATCATCCTACTCATCGCCTTCATCATCCTCACCGTCTTCAATCCAATAACGGTCCCATTCGTATTTCGCCGCGATTTCTTCTTTACGTTTCAAAACCAACTCCAAAGATTTACCTTTGAGGTGGTCATGCGGTTTTGAATACATATTCAAGTCGTGGTCATATTGCCTTTGTTTGAACAAATCGCGTTGTTCCTCTAAAAACGCTAAAGTTTTTTTCACCTTGTTTAAGATTGTAGGGTGACCAATTGGTTCAATTTCTCTTCTTTTATTGCTCGGTATGACCCAAATTCGTCAACCCGCGACGTTTTGCTTGAAGACTTGGCGGCGGGGGCTTTCTTATTTTTTTTCGTTTGGGCCTCGTTGGGTTGGTGTCTTCATTGAGATCCGGCATGTGGCTAGTGGAGGTGGTATCGTCCGATGTGGAAAAGGCAGTCGCATAATAGTTGCCGCTTTCCGAGGACTTTCGTCTCTTGTCGGAATGACTGTCGGACGGTTCTTCAACCATCAACACTTGCTTTTTCCACTTGTCGTGGTCTTTTACAATCTCCCATGCCGCTTGATGATTAAAATCGGAAGGATGACTTTTCCTGTAATCGTTCAACGTCGTTTGCAAGATGTTTAGATCACTACATCCACTCCCCTCGTAGGCGCTCCTATATAATTAAATAACACCCAAAATTAAATATAATTTAGAGAAATAATTTGTATAATTAAATGAAACGGTCATTTTAATATAGCATAGTTGTTACCGCTTGTTGATGAAGGACATTGAACGCATTCATTTATGGGTTCATGGCGTCCATTTAGAAGTAATTTCTGTTCAGGTAGATCCGCCGAACAGTGACGCGTAATGTTTTTGGACCGCTTTCCAAAAACTTCCCTTGCTTCTTTGGTTACTCTTTTCTCAGTTTTCCGACACATAGCACCAAGCTTTTGCCAAAGCAACCTCTTGTGTCGTATTCCACTTCATAGCTTTTGTTCGCTTTGCATATTTCTTTTTCCCCCATGCATCAACTTCTTCAACTTCAAGGTCAAGCGCGTTCCCCACTTCGTCGTCTAATTGTTCATCTCCTTCTTGCTCGAACTGTGTCTCGGGCACAGTTTCTTCCATGTCGTCGTACCCGTCTTCTAGGTTGAGCTCGAAGCCGTCTAGTTGGGAAGTTGTTAATTGAGGCGGCGTAAAATATTGTGGATACAGAATGGGTTGTTGGGTTTGTGGTAATTGTTGGAATGGTGGATATTGTGAGAAAAATGGTTGTTGGGTTAGGGTTGGGTTTGTGGAAAATTGATCACGGGCCTATAGCCTTCAACCGTTGCCGATCTCGAACCCGAACCTCTCCCTCGACTACTAGAACCCCTAGATTTCGAGGTTCCCCTCCCACCCTTCGAAACACTCTTTCATTTCATTGGATCCATTTGTTTTGTTTGTGGTTTAGTTTGTTAATCTAGTAGTTTGTTTGTGTTTTTTTTTATTTAAATCATCCCGTTTTTTATACCATTTGAAAATAACCGTCAAAAAATGTTACCGTTTTTTATATAAAATACATTCAAACGGTCAAAAAGGTAATAAAGTCGACCGTTGCAATAATTAGTTTCTATCAACCAGCCCGTTAGATAGAACCAGTATTTGGTTCACAGGACCCCTACCAGCACTGGTGGCGGCGGTGTTACCGTGCTAGTAGTTGGGTACCCGTGACCAAATTTGGTAGCACCCTGTCCCCCCTTAATTACATATACGTTTACTGTGGTTTACACGTATTTTGAACTTGATGCAAGCTTTCTAAAAGTTGCACCTTTAGATCGACAACTTTAAAAAATATCACTGCCTTCATTAACGCTTGTGTTTGTGAGTTAACTAATGGAAAGAAAGGAAATGAGTGGAAAGAAAAGAAAACGAAGTCCTTTGACAACAAATAGATTATTTATTTCTATTAAGTGGTGTGAAATCAACAAACTACACTCACAAATCTAATAACAAATAAATAACTTATTTTTTTTCAGTGTATTTAGATCGACAACTTTTAAATTCACGTTTCGACTTAGGTATATAATTACGTCTCGACGTAAAATTTTTAGAGCCACCGACCAGAACCCTTTAAATTCTGTCATCTACTCCCATACGTTTCTAAAAAAATTGTAAAACATAATTTTCAATCCCCTTGTACTTTTAGGGAACCACATAACTTCAAATTTAATAAAAATCGTCCTTTATGTTGTAAAATCTTGCAGGTCTCATTCTTGTTGGTTCAAGAGCACTTGCACGACACAAAACATTAATGATAATGACTCAAAAGCTTGGCTCTTTATTATTGAATCTCTGAAAAGTGAAGTACATCAAATGAAAGTGACACAACTATAAATAGGAGAACAAACAAACAGTAACCAAAATTCTAGGACTTGACTCAACAATTTAAACGGAAAAAATTCAAAAGAAGACCACAAAAGTAGGATAACTTTAACCACCAAAGAAAGAGCCAGCTGCATGCATGCAAGCACGTGCACTACCATCTAAGTTTGAATCAGTCTTCAACCCCCCCCTTGATTCAAACTCCTTCACACCCAACTTGTATTTGAACACAACATACTTCTCCCTGCTCAAAGCTTTAGTCATAATGTTTGCCACCTGCTCAGTTGTGTTACAAAATTCCAATATCACTTGACCTATTCCAACCATTTCACGAACAAAATGATGTTTTAACTCAATGTGCTTTGAGTTGTTGTTTAAGATTGCATTCTTGCTTAGCTTGATAGCTAACTGATTTCACAATATATAACTGTAGGCTTTAACTGCTGCAAATCCATTTCTTCTAAAATTCTTCTTAACCAAACAGCTTGACATGTGGCTGCAGTTGCAGCTATGTATTCAGCTTCAGTACTTGACAACGCCACTGTGGTTTGCTTCTTAAAATTCCAAGTAACTGCTCCACTTCCAAGAGTGAAAACATTGGCTGATATACTCTTCCTGTCATCTACAATGCTGGCCCAATCACTGTCTGTATAGCCTGTGAGCTTTACTTTTGCACCATTCTCATACCAAATTCCAAATCCTAAGGTTCCTGCCACATACCTTGGTACTCTCCTGGCTGCACCCAAATGCACTTTAGAAGGATACTGCATAAACCTGGACACTATCCCCACTGAGTAAGCTAAATCTGGCCTGGAATGGGTCAAATAAATCAATCCTCCAACTAAGCTTCTATACATAACAACATTAGTCTTGTCTGCACCATCATCAATCATCAGCTTCTCATTTACTTGCATAGGAACCCTTTCACTATTGAATCCTGTCATACCAAACTTGGCCAACAAAGTATTTAAGCAAACCCATATCTGACATTTCAAATTCATCCATCATAATTTGCTTAAACTCAGCAATCAGTTTAGATGATGAACTGGTACATATTATGTCATCAACATAAATACACACATAGATTATGTGATTGGATTCTTCCTTCTAAACATAAAGAGTTGGCTCACTACTACTCCTTTTGTACCAATGTTTCAGAAAGTGGCTGTCAATCTTGGAATACCATGCCTTTCGGGCCTGTTTTAGGCCATAGAGAGCCTTCCTCAACTTATAAACCTTCTCTTCATTTCCAACAACCTCAAAACATTCAGGATGCTGAACATATATCTCCTCAGTTAGATCACCATTTAAGAAGGCTGACTTTACATCTAATTGATGTAATTTCCAGCCGAATTGAGCAGCAACAGCAACAACTACTCTGATGGTCTCGAACCTAGCCACGGGAGCAAAAGTCTCCTGGTAATCAATGCCTTGTTGTTGAGAGTGTGACATCCGTCACCTTTCACTAACATTATTGTACAACATTAGTCCCTCTTGTTTTCTTATATTTATATATCTAGTCCTTGTATTTCAAAATTATTATCAAACAATAGAAATTTGCGAGTTGTTTCATTTCATAAACCTTTCCTTATAAAATTTCACATTTGATGGTGTGTGTATGTATAGATATATAACCTTCCTAAAACAAAATCACCTTTAGTAATAGATATAAATAATAATAATAATAATAATAATAATAATAAGAAGCTATGTGTCTTTTAAATTGTTTAATATATATATATATATATATATATATATATATATATATATATATATATAGGATTAGGTTCAAATGAAAACACACTTTTCGTAAAAGAACCACGAGAACACCGACGTAAAATGTGAATTTTTAAATTTTTTTTTTCACCGGTGAAAAAACGGGTAACCTCGACGTAAAAAAAAAAAAAAAAAAATTTTACGATGGGTTTACAGTGGTGTAAAGACCTGGGCCCACCTTGTTTTGTCTTATTAGGAAAGAGAATATTCCTTTTTATATTTTGTTCTACTTTAATTATGGTCCACAAATTCTTTTTGGATTAAAATATGTTTGTGGTGGAAAAGTGTGTTCTTTAGTTCTTTTACGAAAAGCATGTTCTCATTTTACCCTTTCCCTATATATATATATATATATATATATATATATATATATATATATATATATAATATATATTATATCACCACAAGGCTCGAACCCGCACCTGTGGTCGGGTCTCACAAATCAGCAGACGTACAAACCACCTAGGCTACATCTCCACATGATTGTTGTTCAGATCCATTAATCCTTATACAAACCAAGTCAAACGAACAGAAAGTCAAAACCCATGGTCAACCGACACAAAATTCTTAATTCACACGCAAATTCTATATTTAGGAACGATTTTTCAGCCATAATGATGACCAACACATCATTCTCGGTCATACATTACTCGATTACAGGTCAATTTCATCAATCTGAACCAATTATACGCGTATAACCATTAAAGACTGGGTCAACCTTCCAATTCTAACATACGAATCGTGGCATTATAAATTGATTGTCTAAAAACAATAAGAGATGGCCGAAAAACATTTGCCCCACACTTAATTGCTCCAGCATATCCAGTGTCGTACGTATTGAAGCCATAGGCGCCTCGTTTTGAATCCACATAAATCGAGTCTCTCTTAAACTTGTAAGTCGATTTCTCTTGTGTTCTTGTTATAGCTTGATACCCTGGTCAAAAGCCCTATAACTTGATCTATAATCGCTGCGTATATAAATCAATTAGGAAATCTAGGGTTTGTTCTTAAATTTGGGGAAGATGGTGCCAGTTAGCGTCGGATTAAATGTTTTCAGAAACAAATCAAATCACAAACGTTTGATGTAGAGCAGTTGGTCGGGATACGAACAGCTAAAACGGATGGGTGTGGGTTCGAGACTGCACCCTAGCGTTTTCTTTTTTTTTTTTATTTATTTTGAATCATATTCCCATTTATAAACACTATATAATTCTTTATGTCTGAAACAACTTTGTTCTCAAGGTCCAGACCAACTGGTCTGGACTTGTGACTATAAAACACTGAACCGGCCAGAGGCCTGAGCTCGAGTCCTGGCAGCCACATTATATTTTTTAGACCCTTTATTCCTATATTCAATCTAATTAACTTTTAAAATGGTTTTAAAAAACCAAATTTGGTTTATAAATTCTATAAAAATTATTTTACGATGTCCCGATGATGAAGTTCATTATATAATTTTTAGATTTTCAAAAATCATTTATTTAATATATATTATAAATATTACAAGTTTATTCAATTATAATTTTAAAATTCTATAAACATATCTAAACGACCTTATAAAATCCCACAAAAATTATTTTAAACTTGTAGATCAGTAAGTATTTCTGAAATGAATTTTATTCCACAAAAAACCATTTGTTTAATATATTTAATTGATTTTTGTTATTTTTAATCATAAATAAATCATATTAAACTCATTTTTCAATATTTTTATACCAAAATTTTACATAAATTATTTCTATTCATTTAGAACAGAAATACAAATTTTAATTTGAAAATTCTTTAAATTTTAATATTTTTAGATATTAAAATTATATTTTGACAAATAGAAATAAATATACTAAATATTCAATTTTTGAGAAAATAATTTTATAAAAATTATTTTCATACTTAAAATCTTACAATATGACCATCCTTAATAAAAAATCTACAAATAGTCTTTTAATTATTTAGTTCCTGAATTTCTTTTATTTATTAACAATTTATCTAATTAATAATTAAAACAATTACTTATCCCCAAATTAGGAACCCTAGAAATACTTGTAGACTAGAAAGACTTAAACTTATTTATTACCTTAAACATAGGGTGATACATGGCAACGTTGGATCACACTTATTCAATTCCACAAGACTTAACACTTTGCTAAGGTGAGTATTACTTATCCCCTTTTTTCGTTTTTACACTTTTGGGGTGATTCATGCACAAGTATACAAAACTTTCACATTCATTTACACATACATTTTTCTTCATTTACAATTCATATACGTGTCTTGTTTATCATTGTGATTTATGTTTGAACATGAATATAGCTTACGTACAAAATCATACATCTAGACATAACTTATGTTACGGTGCTCTTTACATATAGAAGTAACTTATGTTACGGTGCTCATTTAGACATAACTTATGTTATGGTGCTCTTTTAGACTTGACAGGTGTTAGGGTGCTCAATATCAATTTTACCTTACCAACTTTACATTTGATCTTGTCTTGTTTGTTTACTTATGTGTTTACATAATGCCTTGGTGATGCTAGACGCATGAATTGTACCGCTTTTAAAACTTATACTATATGTACAAAGCTAGGTAATACTCACCAACATCGTATGTTAACAAAATTTATTTTCGTGCATGTTTCAGGATAAGCTGTTTGACGCTTCACATAGAACTTTAGACTTAGATTAAATCAATCAACTATCTCTATTTTGTTGTCGTGTATTTATTTTCACGTGTTGTAAAACAATATTCAATAATCAAATATTTACATTTTAGTACCATGAGCTTTTGAACAATCGTCACTACGTGACACCTCGATGATTCCGCCATCGGTTGGGGTGTTACAGAGAGTTTCCCTTCACCACTAATCTGGCTTGTACTTAAGGATCTCACCCTTTCGTCCAACCTTTTTCTTGTAAATCCATTTCAGACCCACAAGATTCTTCCCTTCTGGTAACTTTACTAGATCCCATGTGTGGTTTTTCTCTATTGCCTTTATTTCTTCTTGCATTGCAACCCTCCATTCTTGTTTCTTTACTGTTTCTTGATAGTTCATGGGTTCTACTATGTTTAATGCAAAATGACAAGTAGAAAGATCATCAATCGGAGTATTAGTTTCATAATCAACACTTACTTTTCTTGCTGTTTGGTACACATCACTAAGAGCTTTCAGTCTAGGTCATGGTAAGGAGGTTTGACTTGTGGAACCCTGCTCAGTTGGTCTAGACTGCACACTTTCTGAGTTGTCATCATACTGACTTGGACCCGTGCTTGGGGAAGGAGCAAGATTGGAATCATTTCAGCTGAGTCTCCCAAGTACTCCATTTTAGGAAATGGGTCCACAAAACTTGCAGCATAAGAACTTTTGTCTTCATTCTCTTTCCAAACCCATTTAGTACCTTCACAAACTTCCATATCTCTCCTTGTGAATACTCTTTTAGTTTTAGGATTGTACAGCCTATACCCATTGGTTTCAACTACATAACCAATGAATACAGCAGCTTCAGCTCTGTCATCTAGCTTCCTCCTACCTTGTCCAGGAATCACACCATATGCCAAACTTCAAAACACCCTTTGATCAACTTTAGGCTTCTCATTGTACCGTGCTTCAAAAGGAGTCTTGTTTATGAGAGACTTTGTAACAACCAAATTAATTTCATAATCCAAGTTTTAGTTTTTAATTGCCTTGGATAAAAATCCCGAAAATTTCGATTTTCCTTAAATGTGTCATTGAATAATTTGGCATTTGTTTTTCTTTCAAGATGATTCTAGTGAGTCCCATGATAGTCCTATTTTTCCTCTCTACCACACCATTATGTTGTGGTGTGTAGGGAGGTGTCATTTCACTTTTGATACAATGAGACTCACAATAAGCATTGAATTCTTTAGAACAAAACTCTCCACCTCTATCAGTTTTAAAGGTTTTAATAGAACAGTCAACATCTTTTTCAACTAGAGCTTTAAAAACCTTAAATTTGTCAAACATATTTGAATTCTCTTTTATAAAAGTATACCCAACACATTCGGGTAAAATCATCTACAAACAACAAATAGTAATGACTACCACCCAAGCTAGAGACTTGCATAGGGCCACATACATCTGCATATACCAATTCCAATTTTCTTTTGGCCCTCCATGGCTTGGAACTAAATGGTGCCCTGGTTTGCTTCCCAAAAACATAACCATCACATTTATCTATAACTTGAATCCGAGGCAAACCAAGTACCATGTGTTTATCATATAAACTTTTTATAGCATGCAAGTTGTAGTGCCCATACCTCAAATGCCATAGTTTAGATATCTCATCACCAGCATTTGAGGAGTCAGCAACAGCAGATGATTCAGTATGAGTTGCATCCATCAAGAACATATTGTTCTTAGCCACAAAAATACTCATCAAGGAATCATTTGCAAAAATAGGGGGTTTATTATTTTACAAATTACTTTTGGGGGGTATTGGGGGGAAAAATCAAAAGTGGTGATGTATGGAACTCAAATGGCGGCATCTAATTAACCTAAGCTTGATGCCGCCAATTGAGATCTTGACATTAAAGCCGCCAATTTAGTATAAGGGTTTGAAGCCGCCAATTGAATTTAAGTGTTTGATGCCGCCAATTCATTTCTAGCTTTCATTTCTTATATAAGTCGAGGCCTCTGCCCATTCTCTCCATCCCATTCCACACCTATACAAATACATTATAACCACAATAAACCCCATTTACAACACATTGTAAAAAACTAAACAAAATAACAATATGCGATATAATACTTTTCCCGCAATTGTTTTGGAGGGTACGGTTTTTCATTGATATTGGGTCGATGTTACATTCACATGGAGTTTTAACAGTCTTGGGCGGGGATGAGCCGTGCTTAAAAGCATCCGCTCCTGTCTCATCCCCTCCTTGGCATCGCTTTTCTGGGGTCCAAAAAAGCGGTGCCTTTGGATCGGTGTTACATCCACATGAAACTACTTGGATCGATGTTACATCCACACGTGGTATAACACGTGTAGAATGCAACGTTGTCACTGTAGTTTATAATATTTTGCCGTTGGTTGTCGGTGGTGCTCTCAATCTCCAGTCTACCAAACCCAGACATTCCAACAGTCTGTTTAGGGGAGTCAACTTTCCAGACAAAGCCTGTAGGGCAAGGCCATCCGGTGTTGATGAATCACATCATGTGATTAGCGACGTCGAAGACATCGGATGATGCGGTTCTTCACCGTGCTACTTTGGTATGGCAGCCTGGGTTGACCATTGGGTACCTGTAGATTTCGTACACATGTTCAACAGATTGATTGATGTTCCCCTGTTTGATTCAGATGGGTTCCCCTGGAATGTGGGAAACGGAAACTTAATGAACTCGGTAGATTGTATACTTTGATTGAGTAGTTTGGAATTGGTGATCTCGGAAATAAATTGTCTTGTAACTCGGTAGGCTGTATAGTTTGATTGAGTAGTTTGGAAAAATAGTTGTTAAGTAAATTTGTATTATTTGTTTTAAATAAATCTATCATTATTACCTGGCCCGTTTTCAATCGTTGGGTGGTGGTCCTTGATTCCCGTACTGATCATCGGGAAAGAGGTTTAAATTCAGTGCGGTCGAAGGTCCTGGCCGGGTCGAAGGTCCTGGGTCACACGAATTATGCGGGGGATGGTAATGTAAATCACTAACATCGTTAAACATTAATAGGAGAAACAACAATACATAATCAAGTAACATGACGAGAAGTTGCTTCACAACGGCATTTGTATAGCTCATCTGCCATGTGTCGTCGATAATTCACACAAGCATCTTCGACGTCGATTTCTAGCGACAACGACTT
The DNA here is from genome assembly GCA_030844895.1 of Ambrosia x helenae. NCBI lineage: Eukaryota > Viridiplantae > Streptophyta > Magnoliopsida > Asterales > Asteraceae > Ambrosia > Ambrosia x helenae. Next base: position 11,163 of record JAUTDX010005951.1, read on the forward strand.
TTTTCTCACAAGCCTCTCCATCATCATACAAACCAAGACACCAGCATTATCAACCTTTCCCTTGTCTTGGGGCACATCTAATTCAACTAAACCAACAGAAATTGGTGTTTTGTCCACACGATTAGACTTCAGCCAGTAACGAATACGTTTTAGAAACCATTCGAAAAAAAGCCTAATCATCTCCATATAGTGAGAAACTTCGCGTCGCCTTTCGTTTCTCCATCTCTTATCAGTCCAATACTGGGTAATTACCATGTTTCTTAGATCAATTAGGATAAGCAGCCAGTCTCCCACCCCCATCAATAAAGGAAGGTAAACGCGGTTAATATATATAAATAAATATATGAATATTGTATAATGATATAATAAATGAATAAAATAAATAGATGTAAGATTAAAAAAATATAAGATAAAAGTGGATAAAAAAAGATGTAACAATAAGAGTAAGACAAGATATAGAATAAAAAAAAAAAAAAACAAAAAAGAAATGAATGAATTAAATAATAAACAAAAATATAAAGAAAAAATAAATCAATAAAAAAAAAATTAATAAGAATAAGAAAAGATGAATACAATAAAAAATTTATTGCTAGTGTCTAGGGATTTTACCTAAGTAACCAGCCTTCTTCCTATCCGATTTCTCCAAGTTCCTAGGTTCGTATAAGCAATTGAGGTTATTTTGTTTATATTTAGTTTATTCTAAGTTTGTAATTAGTAGTTTAAAATACCCCCAATTTAAGTATATATTTATTTAGGCTAGTATTCGGTATAGGTTGTGATCGAGAGTTGCATTTGCGTCTTTGGGTTCGATACTCGGTCTTGTCTGTCTACTACTTTGCGATCGGTACACTTGCCGTGCGTGTGTAGTTTTTAGGTGAGTCGTTTTAATTAAAACTTGTGCATATTTTATATATACATTTACACACATCAAGTTTTTGGCGCCGTTGCCGGGGACGCAATTGGCACTCTTGAGAATTATCCAATCCGTTTCTGGTCTACTATTTTAAGAATAATTTATAATACATTTTCTTTATTTTCTTTTACTATTTTTATATTATTTTTATTATTATTATTATTATTATTATTATTATTATTATTATTATTATTATTATTATTATTATTATTATTAGTAGTAGTAGTAGTAGTAGTAGTAGTATTATACTCCAAGCTTGAATCTCAGGTGTTATTGGCTCGACCAAAATTCATCGTTTACGCTCCAACGTTCACACGAACACCTACCAAAATATAAAATAAATAAATAAGTACTAAAAATTAATAAAAAACTATACAATGACAAAAATAGGCCAACAAACGAATACACGCCTAAAACTACTAAAAACTATATACAAAAGACTCAATTATAACAAAAAATACATAAGAGAATAGATGTGTTTTACGACACATCAGCGGTCAACCTCCCAGAATGGCGGGTAGGGTTCCATTCTTCCAGCCATGTCGAGGGCAACTGAAGAATTCGAGTCCTTCATTTCATCATAGAAGGCAGGGGGTAACACTGTCCAACGTAGCTGTGAAGCAGGATCTCTTAAAAGCTTTGCTTGTCTAAGTCGCATCAGTCTTACCGTCCACGCCTCAACGTGCTGAAATCATAATAATGCATAAGGTTCGTTATTGAGTTAAGCAAATCAATTTAATTTCAAGTTAAATTAACGTGAAAATTACCGTTGCGGATAGCGCCCTGTTGGGTTGGCACCCTAGAAGTGTACCCCAAACATTTCTGTCTAGTTTGGCGGAAATGAAGCGAGTGTAGCAAAATGGGGCATCCCCGTTTGTATAAAAGTCGACAACATCAGCAGACCAGTTGTTTCTGCATTGTTGGTTTTCTTGCGGGTTTTCTTTGGGCTTGTCTTGGTCGTTTTCGGCTGCTTTCACTTGTGGGTTACTTGAAGTCGAACCAGCCGTGAATGTTGTTGATGGCTTGCGTAAACGCATCCAAATCTGCTCGGTCGATTTTACCGTTTTAGGAGCTGGTTGTGAACAGTAAAAGCTTTCTCCATTGTATTCCATTGTTATAGATTTCAAATACGAGTTGGTAAGAGAGAAAGAAGTTGAGTGAGTGTTGTTTGTGAATCAGCTAATTGCTTGCTTTTAAAGAGGTGAACCTTGTAATGGTTTGGCGGCATCTACATGAAGCCTCGTAATGGTTTAGCGGCTTCTATACCTCGTAATGGTTTGGCGGCATCATAAAAAGTTGAAGTCTCTAAATGGTTTAGCGGCTTCTACACCTCGTGATGGTTTGGCGGCATCATAAAAAGTTGAAGCCGCTAAATGGTTAAGCGGCTTCTACATGAAGTGGAAAATGCCCCAGGCTGACGTTTTTGGCTCTCTATACAGTCTGGCAGGGCCTACCAGTCAGGTAACCGGACCTTCGGACGCGTTGTCCTTGGCTAGTACAACGGGTGTCGCACCATGTCCGGGCCGTTTTCGGGTTTCCGGGGCCTGATCCAGGCGGCCCGAAAACGGCCAGGAGGTCATTTTTCAAAAAACCCACAAAGGTGGAAAATGCCCCAGGCTGACGTTTTTGGCTCTCTATACAGTCTGGCAGGGCCTGCCAATCAGGTAACCGGACCTTCGGACGCGTTGTCCTTGGCTAGTACACGGGTGTCGCACCATGTCCGGGCTGTTTTCGGGTTTCCGGGGCCTGATCCACGCGGCCCGAAAACGGCCAGGAGGTCATTTTTCAAAAAACCCACAAAGTGGAAAATGCCCTAGGCTGACGTTTTTGGCTCTCTATACAGTCTGGCAGGGGCTGCCAGTCAGGTAACCGGACCTTCGGACGCGTTGTCCTTGGCTAGTACACGGGTGTCGCACCATGTCCGGGCCGTTTTCGGGTTTCCGGGGCCTGATCCAGGCGGCCCGAAAACGGCCAGGAGGTCATTTTTCAAAAAACCCACAAAGTGGAAAATACACAATACATAAACACATAATACATAAATCCTAATCCCAACGAACTTCTTTAAAGCTTACATAAACACATACTAAAATCCTAAATTACTTGGGAGTAGCCAGTGCTGATGGTGGTGATGGCCTGCTGGTGTAGCCTGCTCGTGGGGGTTGGCTGTACCTTGGTTTTTGGGATCTGTGTACTCTCTTGCATCCGGGGGGTGGGTGCTGACAACCTTAAACGGTCCAAATCCCTTAGAGCCATGGCATAATCCACAACCCAGACCAACTCCTCTTCCGTTAACTCATCATCTGCTGGGGGAGTAGGATGACTTGTATGAGTAGGAGCAGGAGGAGGAGTTATTTGAGTAAGAGCAGGAGTAGTTATTTGTGCAGTAGGATGATTATAGAACAATGGTTGTGCAGGAGTAGGAGGAGATGAAAATGGTAGTCGCCGTCCCCGGCGAGAGTATCGCCGGACATTTGAAGATCCGTCACATTCGTGATAACCGCCACCCATAGTTTGTAAACCCGATGAACAGAGGAAATTGTGACTTAGATTGAGACTTGATATGGTATTTATAATAGTTAAAGCATCAGAGTGGTTTGGCGGCATCATGAAAAGTTGATGCCTCAGAATGGTTTGGCGGCATCATGATGCCTCAGAATGGTTTGGCGGCATCATGATGCCTTAGAATGGTTTGGCGGCATCATGATGCCTCATAATGGTTTGGCGGCATCATACAAAGTTGATGCCTCAGAATGGTTTGGCGGCATCATGATGCCTTAGAATGGTTTGGCGGCTTCATACAAACTTGATGCCTATTTAAGGGATACTCATCCCAATCCATCAACACACCAAACTTTCTTCCTAAACTATCTCTATATCTCACAAACCTACTTTCTTCCCCCCCCCCACACCATAAAAAAAATAACCTTCAAATCAAATGGCTACTTTCGTTCCATACCTGGTTAGATTATACTGGGGTGGTAAGTTTTCATACATAAACGGGGTTGTTCAAGATGATAACTCGTTGGAATCATCGAGCTTTATTATGCGAGAGAAGATGTCTTTTGAACAACTGGTTGAATGTGTATGTGCTCATGTTAATATCAACAAGGAAGCTGTTACTGTCAAACTCCTGCTCGGATACACTTATGCTGGGTACTCTCAAACCAGCCAAATTTTCAACAATGACGGGTTGATATGATGGATTATTTAGCCGCTGAGAGACGTGGCGAGTTTGTTGCGGAGATCTTTGTTGAATGGCAACAGGACCCTCCGTTACAACAGCTTACTTTTACTAACCTGCTACGTGACGTGTCGAACGTAAATGTTGTACCACCCTTTGGGTCTCAGCATGGTTTCCCCCCAATGGAACATGATGCCGATAACGAAGTAAATGACGAGGCAGGAACCCCTGTGACGGACGAAGAATGTTTACAAGAACCTCAATATGTTGCCGTAATGACAACAATGACGGGTTTGATGAATCCGGAAGCGGAGACTCTAAAGACACGGAAGATAGTGATGACGAACAACCGGCATCAGAAGACTCTGAAGACTCCGCAAACGAGGCCGATCCTAGTCAGGCGACGACCCAACAGACACCACCAAATGACAACCTGGCTCTCCAGTTAGGTCCACGTCAACACTACGATCCTCAAGATGATGTGGAGCTAACAGATTACATGGTTCAAGAATACGAAGAGGATGACTTCGTGTTATGGAACCCAAAAGCAGGGGACAATATCCTGCTTGGTATGTATTTCAAATCAAAAGAAGAGGTAGACCGTGCGGTTAGACAGTGGAACATCCGTCGTGGACGGGAGATGTATGTCAAGGCAAGCAAACCGAAGGTATACACGGTCGTATGTTACACCAGACACCCAAAGTTTGTAAATCCTTTCTCTAGTGGCCGCAAGTGTGAGTGGCGTTGCACGGCATCGATTCGGTCTGACTCACATTACTGGCGAATTACTGTATGGGCTACAAAACACAGCTGTTATTCTTCGGCCGTACGTAATAGCAACAGAAGTTTAAAAGCAAAGGATATTGCAAAACACATCTTACCGCAAATTCGTACGGACATCAAGCTTAAGGTAAAACATATCCAAACCCATGTCAAGCAGGCCCTGAATGTTGATGTTTCGTATTCCAAGGCGTGGCGAGCAAGAAGAAAGGCCATAGAAACTATCTATGGTGACTGGGACAACAATTTCAAGGAGTTACCCACATACCTTATGCGGCTGCAGTCGAGGAACCCAGGTACCGTTGTTACGTTCTTTAATCATCCGAACGGGGATCCGAATTACCCCACGTTTAAATATATTTTTTGGGCGTTCGGTCCTTGTATCCGTGCATTCCATCGATGCATGCCTGTCATATCGGTGGACGCGACTCATCTGAAAGGACCCTACCGGGGTAAGCTGATCCTTGCGGTAACAAAGAATGCAAACAACTACATCCTGCCTGTGGCGTATGCTGTCGTTGACGAAGAGACTGTACACAGCTGGTGTTGGTTTTTCCAAAACCTTTCTGAGTACGTTACCCTTAATAGCATGGGGCCTTTGTGTGTGATATCAGACAGACACAACGGCATAATTAATGCTATGGAAAACCTTCCACAGTGGAAGGAACCCAACGCCTACCATCGTTACTGTCTTCGTCACATCAGAAGCAATTTCAGCGGGAGGTTCCGAAACAAAACCCTATGGAAACTGTGTTGGTCAATTGGTAGCACATCTCAGAACGTAAAGTATCGCTGGGCTGTTAGCGAAATGAGGCTGAAAAATCAAGAGGCATGGGACTACCTTAACAACATTGATAAGACTAAGTGGACGGTTAGGTATGATAAAGAGCGTCGTCGGTGGGGTAACCTAACGACGAACATTTCGGAGTCCATGAACAACGTCTTGCGTGAAGCGCGACTACTGCCTATCACAGCTCTCATTGACTACACCTTTCGCAGAGACGTCGAACAATATGTTAAGCACACTCAAATTTCGAGCGGTTGCAACACACCTCTACCCCTCGCATATGGAGCAGGTATGAGAGCCTTTTGGGAGTTGCTATGCAGCATGAAGTGACGATGTACGATGCGAATGCGTTAAGGTGCAATGTTCTTTCAAGGGTTGAGACAAATGACAGGGGCGGAAATGACTACACCGTTGAGTACAAAAAAAAAGGTATGCTCGTGTGGAAAATGGCAAATGCAAAGATTTCCATGTTCACATGCAATTGCTGTTTGCAATTGGTTGGGTAAAAGCCCTCACAGTATTACTAGTTGGAAATTCCACACAGACACCTACATTCAACAGTACAACAGTCATTTTTACACCTTGGGGCATAAGTCTGAATGGCCGGCGGAAGAGTGGAGAATTCAAGGGGACCCGTCGATGATTACTACACATCGAGGCAGAGTACGTCAGAGAAGAATACAAAATGAGATGGATGTGAATTATGACGATCGCCCGAGGCGTCATGCATGCACTCGATGTGGAGAAACAGGCCATAACAGGAAGAGTTGTGGAAATGCAAGGCGTCAACGAAATCAGTGAATGACCCTACAGGGTTGTGTCAGTCCTATCATCACGGTCATCTTTTTTATGTTGTTTAGTTTGCATTATCTGTATCGTCAATCACCTTTTGCTTTCATGGATGAGTTGGGTGACTCATCTCATCATGTTCTGTACTAGCTTTATTTAATAATGGCAGAATTATTATGGTACTGTTAATTTTAATACCACTACTATTATTATCAGAACTTTTCTAATATAAAAGTAAATAAACACATGTAGTAATGATAGATTTATTTAAAACAAATAATACAAATTTATTTAACAACTATTTTTCGAAACAAGTCAATCGAACAAACTATACAATCTACCGAGTTACAAGACAATGTATTTCCGAGATCAAAAATTCCAATAGCTTGTGTGTAAGTTTATTTTGCGTAAAGACATCATTCTACATATACCTCCTTATCTAAAAGAAACCATGCCCGTAGTGTTTGAAGCCTAGTTCTTTTGGACACAGGTACAGTGAGATTGATAACTTCTCTATGGAAGTTGCTAGAATAGTTAAACAAAAGCTGAAATTGAACAGTTATTTGGAATGTTTCTGATCATTTCAGTTATGCCATCATTATTCCAGTCTCCCGAGATCACCAATCCCAATATTCTACCGCTGCTTCATTGAGTTTCTATTTTGCGCCTTCCATCTCCATTGCTTCAGTGACATCAACAATTGCTTTATTGAAGTCAAACCTGTAGCTGTGGGCACAGAAAGGCGTTCTTCTAGTCAGCGGGAAATAAGGACCGCATTCAGATTCAAACCCATCTGAATGCGGCAGGGGAAGCATATCAATATGTTGAACATTGGTACCAGATCTACAGGTACTTAATGATCAACCCAGGCTGCCACACCGAAGTAGCACGATGAAGAATCGCATCATCCGTTGTCGCCAACGTCGCTAATGACTGACCGTGATTCTTCAACATAGGATGGCCTTGTGCTACAGGGTTTGCCTGGAAGGTTGTCCCCCCTAAAGAGTCTGTCGCCATGAATAGAGGTGGTACACTGGAGATTGAGAGCACCACCGACAACCGACTCTATAATATTATAAACTACAAAGACAACGTTGCATTCTACACGTGTTATACCACGTGTGGATGTAACATCGATCCAAGTAGTTTCATGTGGATGTAACACCGATCCAAAGACCGCGCTTTCTTGGACCCCAGAAAGAGGGACGCCACAGCATGGCTTATCCCCGCAGAAAACAGTTAAAACTCCATGTGAATGTAACATCGACCTAATATCAATAAAAAACCGTTCCCTCCAGAACAATTGGTATTTTCTTTGGTTTTCTACGATAGGTGGCATTTGAGTATGTGTGAATAGAGTGTATGGTGTGGATGTGGATGGAGAATGGTAATCTGGTGGGAGATTATTTATATGAGGGATGCCTCATTATCAATTGGCGGCATCAAAGGGATGCATTACATTGATTTGGCGGCATCAGACTTCAATTGGCGGCATCAAGAGGATACCTCATACTCAATTGGCGGCATCAAGGAGGGATCCCTTAAAATCAAATGGCGGCATTGACTACAAGATCTCAATTGGCGGCATCAAGGTTAGATTTATTAGATGCCGCCAATCCATTTCTATACATCACCACTTTTGATTTTTTCCCCCAATACCCCCCAAAAGTAATTTCTAAAATGATAAACCCCCTATTTTTGCAAATGATTCAGTCATCAAGATATAGTGGCAGATATAGAAATGTTTTTTCAGTAGTAACGTTTTTCATTTTTTTTTTCATTTTAGTAGCAATGTTTTCCAAATTTCGTAAAAAAAAACCAAATTTTCCACTACGCGCGCGAAGTTGAGCTGCAACGACGCGACACCTGCTTCTTCATTAGGTCCGCCCCTGTCAAGATAGCACCTGATCTTTTACTTTTGACTACACACACTTTCCATCATCAAAGAGAAAGGAATACCCTTTCCTCATAAGCTATCCCACACTCAACAAATTATACTTAAGATTGGGAGCATAGTACACATCATCAAGTAACTTAAAGCTTCCATTACTAAGTTCAATCTTGACAGTTCCTTACCCTCCACAGCCAGGTTCTTCCTATCTCCTAACCTGACATTCAGTTTAAATGTATCATCTAGCATAGTAAAACTACTTTTGCTACCTGTTATATGATTTGAGCAGCCTGAGTCAAGAAACCATAAACAATGTGATCTTGTATTCCTTCCAGCATCACCAGCCATGAGGGTATAATCTTCATCGTCAATGACTGCCATAAATAATTGTTGCTCATCTCCTGTCATGCCATCTTCATTTTCAGCAACATTGACATGATCATCATTATACCAGCAGTCTCGTTTAGAATGCCCAAACCTGTTACAATTGTAACATTGAGGTCCTCTACCTCTTTCAGAAGTCCTCCCTCGACATCTGCCTCTTGTGAATCCATGACCTCTACCTCTGGTATTACCTTATGGACTCCTATTAACATCATGAAAGACATACAGGGCTTGTTCATTAGTCCTTTCCACCTTATCCTTATCATGGCCTCTACCGTTCATCCTTTCTTCTTGTGATTGTAATGATCCATCAACTTAGTAGGGGTGAGTGTTGTTAGATTATTAAAAACTTCAATAGAGGGAACCACATAATCAAACATTGGAGTAAGACTCCTCAAAATCTTCTCCACCACAGTCTTGTCAACAATAATTTCCCCATATGACCTTTGCTGGCTAACAATGCACATAACCCTTGAGAAGTAGTCACCAATGGACTCACTTTCTTTCATACAGAGATTCTCAAAATCCTCCTTAAACCTTATTACTTGATCGCCTTCACCTGTGAGTCTCCCTGAAATTCCATTTTCAAGATCTCCCACGTCTCATTTGCAAAAGAAACAGCAGAGATTCTTGAAAATAATTGGTCATGAACAGCCTGCTGGATGACTGCCATTGCATGAGCATCCTTCTTCCTGTTTGTCTTCAGCTTTGTCTGATCAGTTTCAGCCTCGTTCACCCCTGTCTCAACCAGATCCCACAAATCTCTAGATCTTAGGATTGTCTTCAGCCTAATACTCCAAAACTCATAGCCATCCCCTCTGAACACAGGAATAGGACTAGGAGTCATGGGTAACAGATTCACTTGTTCAGCCATGAAAGGAATTTGTGAGAAAGAGGAAACACACACACTTGAATATTAATAAAAAGAGCACAAGGTGGCTCTGATACCAATGTTGGTTCAAGAGCACTTGCACGACACAAAACAATAATGATAATGACTCAAAAGCTTGGCTCTTTATTATTGAATCTCTGAAAAGTGAAGTACATCAAATGAAAGTGACACAACTGTAAATAGGAGAACAAACAAATGGTAACCAAAATTCTAGGACTTGACTCAACAACTTAAACGGAAACAATTCAAAAGAAGACCACAAAAGTAGGATCACTTTAACCACCAAAGAAAGAGCCAGCTGCATGCATGTAGGCACATGCACAACCATCTAAGTTTGAATTAGTCTTCAACAGTTCTATAGGCCTAACCTGGTTACTTTTTTGGGTATAATTGTCTTTATACAATAAGAATTTACAAAAAAAAAAAGAAGATATACATATAAAAATTACCCTCTTTCTCTTTATACACATCTTCATCTTCACACCCACATCCAACCACCACCACCCAATCTCAGCTCAGTCTCTATATCCCACCACCACAACTACCACAAAAACCCTCTGGTTCGAACACCCCATCCCCTCCATTCCTCCGTTCTCTGCTCAAACGTTACCCCCACCTAATGATGGATCTGTACAGGAGTGGAGGTTGGACCGAGTAAGTTTGTAAACACGGAGATATAATATAAGTTGTCAAATTAATCGTTTTAGAGATTTAAGGATATACTGTGACTTTGATCAAGTAAGTTTGTAAACATGGAGATATAATATAAGCTTTAATGTGATAATAAAACAAACAAAAAGTTTTAATAATGATGATAATGAATTCAAAAACGAATGATCAATGAATAATGGCATATGAAACATCAAATGATTAAATTGGGACTTCAAATGATAAACAAATATAAATATTAATGATATAAAACATTGGAATTGTATCAATAGAAAACTTTGACTAATTCATGTATTTGAAATTTCCTGGTGACTTGTGGGGGAGTACTTTAGTCTATAAGTGAATGCTCACCCTTCCAGATTGCACGTGCCCCATCACTAGTGAATTCCAAAACTTTAGCGAGATTAAAAATGAGATGCAGAAATAGATCCTTGAGATGTGGATTTCACTCCTAACTCAAAGATATATTTCAAAATTGAAAACGATTGTGGAATGAAACCAATCACTAAGTTAAGGATATCACCCCCAGCTTAGTGGTTAAGTTTCTTTTTGAAGGAAATACTCTTTGAGGTGTGGATGTCACTCCTATCTCAAAGGTATATTCCTAAGATAAATAACATATAGAGAAGTGAAACTAATCACCAAGGTATGGATGTCACTCCTAACTTGGTGATATCGTTTCGTTTGTGAAATACGAATATCTTCTTTGCCAAACAAAATATCGAAAGAATAACGAGAAATAATCATAACGAAAATATCTTGAAAGAAAATATAAGAAATAAGAAGAATATAAACGAGAGGACTCGTGAAAGTAAGCTTAGTTATAGACTAGGCTAAAAGGCATTCTAATAACCTAATTCCCTATAACCATGGCTCTGATACCAATCTGTAACACCCCAACCGATGGCGGAAAACATCGAGGTGTCACGTAGTGACGATTGTTCAATAGCTCATGGACTAAAGTGTAAATTTGAATACATTGATTAAATAATTTATTACATTCAAATGAAATACAACGATTCTAACTGCCAACTAAATTGAAATACAATGAATCAAAATCTAAATATAAATCCGAAAGCTTAAAGGATGCATCTCAAAACAACCTAAAACATGTACGAAAATAGTATATGTCAATACAAAAATGTATTGGTGAGCATACCCTGTTTGAATAAATATAGTAGGAAAAGTGTTTAGCAATTCATGTGCGGTACCATTTGCAATTATGTAATAAGTAATATCCGTTCAAAACCAAACCTGAGAATAATGACTAACACATGACTAACCAACTGAATAATGAATTAACAAGACAATGACCAAGATTCTCTCAACAGAGTCTCAAGGGGGTATACCATAGTACTATTCATTGAAAAGCTAGGCCGCAGAACGGTTAATGATTTTGACAAGTCATAGACACACCAATTAACATAAAGCAAACACACATGAGAATTGCATTTAGTAAAAGAAATAAAAACTTGATAGTAAGTACATGAGTCACCCCAGAATAGTAAAACAGTAAAAAGGGGAAAGATATACTCACAGTTTGCGAAAACGATCAAAATCCACTTAAGCGGTCGTGAGCTAAGTAATGGGAATTCCGAGGAAATCAACCTATAACGTATATGAATACTAGTAAGGAAAAGTCTACAAAGTCTACGGTATCTAGGGTCTAAGGCATTAGGGTCTGCTAAGTCGATTTGGGGAAGTAGAGTTTTTATGATAAGTCGCGTTAATGTAACAGTTGTATATCACAAATAATATATAAAAGGTTGTAAATGTGGTTTAAATAATATAATTATTAACAATTGAGTATTTAGTTAAAAATATGTTTAAATAATTAAGACAAAATAATTTAGTTAATTACTTTAACTAATTATTGTAAATAAATACAATAATCATAAATATTGAAATAAATAGTTACGAGTTACTCAAAAATCCATCAATGATAATAAAGACTTTCAATCATAAGACATTTCTATTTTATAAAAAAAATATTCATAAAATAGATGTTTAAATAGTGTAAATAAATAAATGTTTAATTATATCTAATTAAACATAAATAATGTTAATAATACAAGACATGACTCAAAAATACTATTTTTATAGAAATTGGATGCTTTCTTATGTAAATTAATGAAAATAATTTTCTCATAATTTTTATGAACTTATTCATATTTAAAACTGATTTAATGAGATTAAATCATGTTTAAATGACTAAAAATAGGAAATCAATAAAAATAAATGTTTTCTAAACCAATAATTTTTATTTCAGATTAAAATGCTTAGAAATAATTATCCTAAAATTTTGAGATTAAAATCATTGAAAATGAATTTTTTATCAATTAATTATGATTAAAATAATTTAAATTAATAAAATAACGAAAATTAAATAATTTTCACAACGTAAAAGTGTGATAATTTTCTTTATAGTGCCAAGATGCTACACCTAAATTTTCATAATTTTTGAAGCAAAAATGAATTTACTATGAATATTATAAATTTTTATGATCATAATAATATTCATAAAAGAAATAAACAATTAAATAATAACATAAAAAAAACGGAAATAAAGTTGGGGTTGCCTGGGTTCGAACCCAGGTACCCGCTGGAGAACAACAACATCACAACCACTACACCACTTGTCAATTATGTTGAATACTTTCAGATTAAAACATATTTAACTATGTATCAAACTTCATCTTCTTCCCCAAATCCTACCAAGAACCCTAACCCTAGAACAAAATCCAATTAACCCGATCAAGACACTATTAACGATCTGTAATAAAGGGTTTTGTTCGGAATCAACTAGTAAACAAAACGGCAATGAAAACAAGGACTCACATCGCGTAAATACACTCGCAATCGCCTGCAAGGTCCGAAAAAAAAATGAAATTTAAACTCCATCTGGGCGTGATTGAGAAGCAGTTAGAAGTGGGTTTTGGTTGTGTTAGTATACAGAAACGAAGTAGTAGAATAATTTATAGATTAGGATACTCGAACATGCCATGACCAGAATTAACCAAACAAACTAACCAGGTTAGGCCCAAAGGACGAGACCTCCAAGATTTTACAACATAAAGGACATCAATTTTGAAGTTAAAGGACAACCACTGAAAAACGATGAAAATATAAAAGACGATTTTTGTAATTTTTCCTAAATTATAACTTATTATTTCTTTAGAAATGCTATTTATTAATATTTGATGTTTCCTTAAGAAAGTGGTCGAACTTATATAACTGACATTTTCATATCGATATCGAAGAAACAATAGATTTAACCTCCTGTAATGGATGACTAAACCACTGATCCACAGAAACGATCCTTTACTGATAACTCTAGAGCTATGGAAACCTGAAATGATGAAACAATAATGTGGGTAGGGAAATGATTACTTTCGTAGTTGCTTATGACAAAAACTTGATGATGTGGAATACTATAGCGATAGCTTTTAGGGTTAGCCAAAAGTGTCATCCCTAAGGATGTTGAGACCCCCTTATATAGGTTGACATATGCCGACATCACCAAATCCTAATCATGGTAGGCCCAGGCCTGATTAGGGTTATCTCCACTACCCTATCCCAAGTTAGTATGATATTTAATAATAAAGTAATTAATAAGGAAATAGGAACGTGTGTCGTCTTAACCGTGTCACACGTGTCGTCCTCTGAGTGGTGGCAGGTAGAGAATGTCGGTTACGTACTTGTTGTCTCCTTTGCACCCGACAAGACCCTGGTTGCTGGCTTGCCACGCGCCATGTCGGTGTGCCATTGCACGCGCCCCGTGCACATACATACGTTGTGGTGCGCAAATGAAGAAACGTGTATGGTGTCATCCACGCGTATGTAGAATTCGGTTTGGGCCCGACCCATGTTATAATTCGGTACCCAATCCCTTCAAGTCCCCTGGTCCAACGTTTCTTCTATGTCTATTGAAGAGAGACGTGGATGGGATGCTGGATTCAGTAAGCTGAGCCTTTGGGTAGATGATAGCCCATCGCTTCACAGGTTCGTTGTCCGCTTCGTTCCTTAGCGCAAGATGCGGATGGTGTTGTGACGTTTTACGTCACGTTTTGCGCAACACGTGGATGACGTTGTTACGTTTTGCGTCAAGTTTGCGCAACACGCGGATGACGTTGTTATGTTTTACGTCAAGTTTGCGCAAAATGCGGACGACGTGTCAAAGTGTGATCATTATCCTAGCTGTAGGATTTGACACTGCCATAAGAGAGTTGGAAAGGCGTGGTGTGTCAGGTGAGAGATGGGACGTGTGTACAGTGACGGTTGGCGTCCCATCAACCACGTTCGGTCTCGAGCTCGTTTCCCGTCGCAACGCGTGGTTAGCGTGAACTCGTTTAATATATTTACTAAACGAGCTTGTTTTAGGTTCGGTCTCGAGCTTGTTTTGAGCCGCCCTCAAGTAACGCACGAGTTGCTATGCTAGTTTGCACCCCTAACTACGTCTAATAATTGGACAATTTTTAATGATCGGCCAGTTTTCGGAAATGTAAAACGGTAATAGATTATTGACGTTTTTCCTTTTATATGAAAGCCCAATTAAGTGCATTTCAAAAACTTAACAAGTTTGATTTGAAGGCAGGTAATTTTAAAAGAGATAACGGGATGCGAAAACGAAAGAGAATAGGCTGATATTACAACATCACCTTCAACAAAATCATAAACATGTAATCAGTAACATACAACATAGTACAAGACACACCAGCAACTACTAGTTGCTTATTATTACGTCAATGGATGTTCTACTCAACTTCATAAGCATACAGATACAACCACACTATGCCTTACCAAACCGCGACTTGAAGAAACCAACTAGGATTTCCCTTGGAGGTAAGCTATCCTTGACAGCTTGACAGTTAATATAGTTATCAGACCATTCTTTTAGTTTTGGAAACTTGTCTTTGGTGACCAAGGTTATTCCTAATGCTTCTTCGGCTGCATCAACCCAATAGGCTATGAAAGTTGCAGAGATATCAACCAAGTTGATGTTGTCACCTCCAAAAACTTGTTGCCTTTGACATTCAGTTCATTTTCTAGAAATTGAAGTTGCTCATGAGCTTCGGCAAGAGCTTTCTCCTCTGCATGACTACCAATAGCCTTGAATAATGCAGGAAGACACTGAAGATACCACATAATATATAATCAGTTATATACGTAGTTAATTGTAAAAGAAGCTCAGATGAAATGAAAGTAACAATGTCTTTTGTATCATATCGGATAGCAGACTCGTTATGTTACGGTTCACCAACAGGATTAAAAATCAGATGATAAGTGCACATAAATCTAATATAAATGTTTTGGCATGATTTGCAATTTAACAAAAGCAGGTTCCATCGATTAAATTAGGGAACTGTCAAAGAGGCTTGAACTGAACCGTACTCCCGGTCATTAGCGTACCTAGATACTTTGACACCAACTTTTAAGACACAAAAACATATAAGATTTTATAACTGTACAAATATAAATATAATTATAATTATATAAATATATTATATGAACTAATTATCACATTTATTAAAACAACTTAATAACATATTAAAGTACAATTAAACAAATAAGCTCACTTTAATCTAAATTCATTAAACATTAAACCCAAATACTCAATAACCATTTTAAACATCTAATTTCAAACACCTTTAGCCCACTCATTTCTAGCAATTAGATTATTTACCTAATAAAAATATGCGACTGCCATCTTCGATTAACCCTAAAGGAAAGATGAGAATCGACTTTTCAAATTAAAAATCTTCGATTAACCCTAAAGGAAAGATGAGAATCGACTTTTCAAATTAAAAATCCATCGACGATTATATCGAGACACTTATTACCGCCGTTTGTGGGGCACAGGGGTTGCGCATAGGTCGGTTTTGCACTCAAACTAAAGATGACAATGGGCTGAGTATGGATCACTTGTAAAAAATTTTTACTCATATCCGGCCTATTATCCATTAGGTATTTACCCGTGAATATCGGGCATACCCGCTGGTTTCAAGTATATGCGTTATTGTTTAAAGTATACAAGTTGGGATTTTCACGTGATGGATTTTTTACTTTCCTTATAATATGTTTTTAGAATCCATAGTACAATTGAAGAGACAGAGTACCAATTCCTAGCGCATAGCGCACCTTATCCTACAACATTATCATCAATACACATGCGGAGAAGAAACCGTTCGAAATGCTTAAGTACAAGAACCTAATACATCTCTGCGACGCTACCTCCGCGGAGCCTCAGCCTCGGCGGAGTCCAGTCAACAGATATCACACGTGAAGTGCAATCCACCCGCGTAGGATCATGCGCCCCACTCAGCGGTGGTTCATCACGACGGCGCACCAGCAGGGAAGGTGCAGCCCCTGGGCCCCACTAGCTGCATTGTTCCCCTTATGTCAGAGTCACTTCAGGCAGACTGACACAGTCTGACGCCGCCTGACACAGTGGAAAATATCCTTCTGCAGCCAATCATAGAGCGCCACGTGGACCAATGACAGGAAGTCGCTCCTTATCCAGTTTGCTTTATTCAAACTCCTCGTCCGGATCTAACTTGAATATGGGCCGAAGGAAGACATGCCCATCAACTGGGCCCAAGCCCATTACTTCGATCATGGGCCACCACGACTGGTCCATGCGCACCCCTATAAAAAAGAGGCTTCTCCTCCTTGCAAACGGTTAATATCTTTCTCAGCAGATCACACACACTTAGAACACTTTATATTTCCTAATTTAACACTTGTAACCCTTTGAGTAATAAAGAAGATAGCATATTTTACAGTGGACGTAGGTTAACGAGACTGAACCACTTATATCTTTGTGTGTTTTGCATACGATTGTATTTCTCTCTTTTCTCTATTACGGGTCACGGATCTAGTTTGGTGTAAGCAAAGAATTATATTTTGTAGCGAACACGAGTAGCCACCCCATATTATACTCTCATCATACTCATTTCTTCAACAATGTATTAAACTATCATAAATAACACATTATCATCACCATCAAAATATTTAAAAATGTAAATATATTACAAAAACTTTATTTTTCAAGTAATGAAGGTTGAATGAATTAACATTATATATACCTATTAATTACAAGTCTTTAAAGGATGGTTACAATCAAGTATTGCACATGTGGTTGTTGCATGGTTTTGTTAGTTGTTTCACAACGTTTGTGTTCTCTCTGATGCCACGTTCCTCCTCTCTTTCACTCCACGTTACTCGTTAATTTCACTAAAGTTACTAAACAGTAGTCAAACTTCAAAGGAAATAAAAATAAAAGTTAAAAGTTTTTGGTTTTGCGTAAACAAATATATAGTTTTAGATAATCGGACCGATTATCAACCAATCTCATACCCGTGAAATATTTGTTTTCCGATCACATATCCGGTCCATACTCGTCTAGTATCATGTATACCCGTGCTAGACACTTCGGATATACCCGCCAGGCTTGGATCGCTTTGGCATCCGTAGCTCAAACCAAATTGAATATTCAGTTGTTTGATTTTCAAAAACGGGGTAACTTTGCAGAAATGTAACCAAGTTTGCTAACCGTTCCAATTAAGTCACTCAAACTATTTTTGTCTCACTAATGTTACTTAAGTTTCATTTATTGTTCCAATACTATGTAATTATCAGGTTTTCAGGTAAAATGATGATATGTCAGGTTTTAGTATTTTTTTTAATAAATTTCCGAATGTGTAAAATTTAAAAAAAAAATTGAAATCTTCATTTTTTATAACCTACCTAATATAAATAATATCCATACAAGCATTAAAATGAAAGACAAAAATAAATGACCTGATAACCTGGTAATTACATAGTATCTACCTATTACAATAAATGAAAGTAATAAATTTTACATGGCATTCAAAGAGGGCATCATCCCCTTGAGTGTACCATGTGGCAATGACATGTCATTAATGATATAAAGTTAAAGTTAAAAATGACATGCCATGTGGCATTAAGTAATTTAAGGAAAAAAGTATTAAAAACAAAATTGAATTTTTTTCTCTTATGTTTCCTTTCATAATTTTTAAACGTTAATATATTTTATATACGAGATTTTTTAAAGAAAAAATCACATCAAATTAACGAGCGCTTTATTATCTTTCCAACGAGTACCATAGTGCTATATAAAAAACGGAAGAAAAAAAACGACTATTTTTTGTGGGGTTTTATTCATACAAGAAAAAAAACACAAAGTGTTCAGGTAATTCTATAATCATGTATAGACAAGTCACTAATTATATCTAAACCAGTAAATATGAATTCTATTTTCAACAGGTGTTAACACTGGAGTTGTATATTGTTTTAAGTTAGATATTAATATTAGAGTTACACATTGTTTTATGTTAGATGTTAACATTAGAGTTATACATTTTTTTAATGTTAGACGTTAACATTGGAGATACATTGTTAATTGTTTTAGTGTAGTTGTTACCCGAAAGCTTTCCTGCATATAACTGTAAAGCGCATCAGTCTATTTCATATGTAAAATTGATATGTGATATTAGATTTCTCTCAACCTCGGGATGCTCCGGGTTATAAATTAGTTGGAACAATAAATGAAACTTGAGTAACTTTAGAGAGACAAAAAAAAGTTTAAGTAACTTAATTGGAACACTAAGCAAACTTTGTTACATTTGTGTGTCATTTCCCCTTTCAAAAACCGTTTGGTTTCGGCTCCGTTTCAGTTTTTTTTTTTTTTTTTTTTTTACCTACCCAAACCGGAAGAAAAAAATTATGTATAATCATGAAAAGTCGCTTAAACAAAAGAATGTTACCTTATCATCAACAACTTTGGCCCAAAATCGAACCTGAGCCTTGTCATAAGCATCCTGCGGCAATATAGGAACACCTTTCCAGACATCATCAATGTACTCGACGATCACAAGAGACTCCGATATCGGATTACCGTTGTGTAGGAACACGGGTACCTTTTTATAAACAGGATTGTATTTAACAAGATCAGCACTCTTGTTGCTTAGATCTTCTTCGATGAAGTCGTACTTGATTTCCTTAAGATTTAGAGCAATTTTTACTCTACAAACGAACGGACTTCCTGTAAAACCATGCAACTTCACTTCATCAGCCATTTTTTTTTCGAATGAACTGGTTTAATCAGTGATTGTAATTATTAGGTTTTATGTATGGGGATGGTTTGAGTTGTAAGATGGATGACTGATATAAATACAACCGCTGAGTGGTTGGGCGTATGTGATGATATAATCATATAAAAGAGGTAGGTGGATGTAGTGGTCAACATAATTTTAAACGAGAATGATTTACCAATCAATTTTATATTTTAATTTTAATTTTCAAATTCAATGATGTTTACACGAGACGGTGTTGTGCCCAAAATCATAGTCTATGACATCCTATTGACCAAAATCGGTTCCTATATGCTCGTCTCAATTTCCAATACCCAACATCCCTCATCGACATGTTTCTATTCCCCCGAAGGATCCTACACCCGAATTCGTGCCGGAAACCCAACTGCAAGATTGCAAGATGTTGGTGAACCGTCGGATCGAAAGTTAATAAAGAAAAGCCACAAGAAGAAAAGCGTTGACCGAGTTGCGATAAAATGGTCATCGAAGGAAGATGTAGTTTTAACCAAATCTTGAATACAAGTATTGAGGAACCCAAGGATCGGTACTTTTGTTCTTTTGGGTTCAATTAAAAACTTATTGTTAGGGAGCGAACTTGAGAACTCTATATTACATATGTTATACATGTGCAATATATCATATCTTACACATACGTAATATATCATATGTTACACATGTGCAATATATATTACATATATGCAATATATGATATATTACATATGTGTACTATATATTGCACATATGATATATTACATATGTGTACTATATATTGCACATATGTAATATAAATTTCTCGAATTCTCTCAATAAAATGGGTTTTCTATTAATCATCCCCTATATATATTGTTTTTTAGTGTTATATATATTTGTTCTAATATGTCGTTTATTAAATAGGTACTAATCAAAAAAAAAAAACGAATTTTGGCATAAAAAATGATCTTTTTCATGAAACGTTGAAATGAGACTTCTGCTAGACAAATATTAGTCTCTCATCAAAGTAGTGTGAAGTGGTGAGGTACACGGCCAAATGGACAAATGTACCGCTTCAACGTTTACTACTTATTATGAAAAAAAGAAGCATGGGTTCAAATTTATTCATTGTTGGAAGTGGCGATGGGCGCGACCAAATGGGCGAATGTACCGCTTGCATGTGAATCATCTAAACGAATGAAACAAATTCCTAAACTCGTTTGGATGTGCATAACGAGATTGATCTAAACTTAAGCAACAATGATGTCTAGGGTGAAGTGAGTCGCCCACGCGGTAGAGATGTATAAAAAAAAGAGGCCATCAAAGTCATCTACTTCGGATGTGACTGGGACTATACCAAATATTTTTTCCGAGCTAAATGAGCGTATTGGTACTTTTAATAATATTCAACAATAAAAGTTTGAAGAAAAAAGAAGTATCGGGCAATTTTTGAAATAAATTTGAATCTGAAAAGGAGAAAGAAGTCGCGAAAGAAAAATGAGAAAATATGAAATTCCTTACTATGGACATCAATTACCTTGCCGTCCCGTAAGACAAATATACGAGGATATGAAAAAACAAATCATGCAAAAATATAATCTTAGTTAGTGTGTTTTTTTAACTATGTTTTTAATTACGTTTTTGTTATTTTCAGTATCTTTTTTAATGTTATGTAATGTTATTGCTTTATTAAGTATAAACGCCTTTTATTAACTTAACAAGGAATCGAAACACACGATGGAAACACCCGATGCAGGCGTCGGAGCGACGTACGCGGTGGAGATGGGGATGGCAACGACCTAAATCTCTGTCCAGCATAGCTTTCCTCTCCCTAGATTTATAGGATGCGAGGTTGTGAAGGATGATTAAAGAAGAAAGCAATAGATGTGTGTACAATGGCCAAGAAGAAAGCAAAACACGTGTAACCCAACAGTAAAAGCAAAGGCTCTCATAAAAATAGTAAACTACAATCTAGCCACACACTCTTCATGAAGTTTTTTTTTTGTTGATATATAGGGTAATTTGTTTGTTTTTAACATAAAATAAAATTAACAAACAAAACCAAAAGTGCCCTCTCCATCAACGCCCCACCACTTCATGGGTTTGGAGGCTTGGAAGGCAAAGCCCCTAAGTGCTGACGTGGGAGACACGTGTCGCTCCACGCCATCTTCACACACCCTATCTAACTATGTAGTCTTAGGTAGTGTTTGTTATGCACGAATGAGAGGAGGAATGTAATGGAGTATTAAGATGGAATGAAAAAGTTTGTTTGGCTGATCAAGGTAACGGAATCATCCATTACCTCATTCATTGCATTCTCTATAAAACCCTAAAATCCATTTCAACCCCACCCCCCCCCCCCCAATCTTTTTTTTGTCCATTCCATTCCCTCTACCACCACCACCCTCCTTTACTACCACCAGATGCCACCACCGCCACCCGGTGACCATAACCGCCAGCAACCACTACTGACAACGTTGATTGTCGTCGCCCACCGACCACCACTGACTACCATCACCAGCCACCGCCACCTTCCGACCACCGTCGCCGTCGACACACCGTTGACCACTGCCCTACCCACTAACCACCACTGCCACTGACCACAACCGCCACCGCTACTACCGTCACCGTTGACCGTCGTCGCCCACCGACCACCAACCACCATTGTCGACCACCGCCACCGACTACCATCACCAGCCACCGTCAACCACCGCCACCGATTACCATCACCAGCCACCATCAACCACCTCCACCAAATTGACCACCGTAGCCACCCACCAACCACCGCCGCCATCAAACACCATCGACCACCGCCCTCACCCACTGACCACCATGGCAATTGCCACCTAGGGATGAGCTCGATACCGATACCGATACCAAACACACTCGGTACGGTATCAGCCCGGTACAGGATCGGTTCGGGTCGATATCGGTTCGCTATTTTGGGCAATATGCTCATCCCTACTGCCATTGACCACTGCTGACTACCACTGCCTCAATCCACAGTCGTCGCTACCCACTAACACTGAACACCGCATCAACCGACTATTACTCACACCTCTGAATGTCGTCACCCACTGATGGGATTGGGTACCGAATACACTACTCCGCATACCCAAACCCGGAATAACATTGCCACGCGGAGAAAAGCCTATGCGCAGGAAGCGGTCAAAGCACAATAATGACTGGTCAATGGTCAAGTCCTGGTCAAGGGGCGGATTTATGCATGGTCACTCGCCATGCATAAATCACGTAAGCTCAGTAATAAAGGCGGTATTATGTTCCACTATTCCCATTAATTAAGCTTTCCATATATCACCTCACTAACATAATTAAGGGTGATGGAGACAACCTAACCACGGTTAGGACTTGGGTAATGGTGGCATACGGACTCTCCTATAAAGGGGATCACATCCCCAATAAGAGAGGACACTTTCTGCTAACCCGGAGAGCTATCACACTTGATAGTATCCCCATTCACCCCGTTTTTGTCATAAACTACTACCTTGTGTAGTCGTCTCCACATCCACAATCAACTCTTGTTTGCAGGTTCCCCAATCCATAGCTGCTAGTGAAGGATCAACCCTGTAGATACTCATAATCTTATCATCCCTAACCGGTGGTAAGATTATTTGTTTCTTCATTGGCGCCATCCCTTACAGTTAAATACATCTTTTACACTAGCAACCATGGCTTTCTCAAAAGATGCAAACAACAACAATGCTGAAGTACATGCAACAATCAACGATGAAATCCAAGACGTAACACCGAACACACGTCCCTAAAAACGTGGATCAGAAGCAGCCAGCTCTCAACATTCCAGTTCAACCCAATCGGGGGGGACTTACCGGAGGAAAAAAGAAACAAGACAACCATATCTCCGGTTGATCCGGATGAGTGGTTGGCCCAGAAAAATTCAAAGACAATTGCCGAATATCAGAAGATGGTGATGGAAAAAGCTAAACTCAATGTCCAAATGACATTAAGATCGGATTATCCAAACTTCGGATAATTCGGATTCAGATTTTTTTGAACACCCCTACTGAGGATTGTGCAAATCTAAAATTACGTATAGACGGTGGTAGGTGATTCAAAAAATACAATAAATTAATCTAAAATTGTTTTTTTTTTAATGGCCAAAAAAGAAAAAAAAAACATCAACTTTTAGTGTGACAAGGCACTTTTAGTGTGACAATGCACTTTTAGTGTTAAAATGTCGACAGCATGAAGATCTGGTGCAAAAACACACTTTACATGAACACATTAAAGAATAATTTACTATAAAAAAAAAAAACAAATCACCTACCGCTAGCTATCTGCACTAGATTTGTATGTACCACTAAGGCTTACCGGTGTGAAGACGGGATAAGCCTCATCCCACACCTTCTCTCCTCTGTCTCCGTCTCGTACACACCGCCCCCTCTCTTCATCCCTGTCCCTCACGTCTCCACAAAGACGTAGAGACGGACCAATAGCTTGGGGAGAGAGAGAGAGAGATCATTTGAATATTATTATTATTATTATGATCGTTATTTAATGTGTGGAAAGAGTGTTGCCGGTTTCAGGGGAGGTGGTGGTTTCCGGTGGTGGTGTTTTTCAGGGAAGAGGAGGTGGGTATCGGGTGGTGTGGTTTTCAAGGGAGAGGAGGAAGTGGGTATCAGTGGTGGTGTGGGTTACAGGGGAGAGGAGGAGATGGCTACCGTGGTGGTGGATTTCAGGGGAGGAGGTGGTTTCCGGTGGTGGTGGATTTCAGGGAAGAGTCATGTACAATAGTTACCACTTCTCCTTCCTTCCTAGTTACAATACTTTTTTTTATTGTTTATTTTAATATTAAAAAACTAATTAAATAATAATAATAAATACAAGAGACGTGGCTTTTTTTTTATATCTTTACACCCTTGCCATTCCTAAAAATAAGAACATAGATCTTGTCCTAGGTGGCATCCTAGGTGGTATTGAGACATGACTTTTCATGTCTCCACACCCACTAGCCTAATGGTCTCCATTAAGATTTCATATATCGAGTCCATACTATGTACAACGTGGAGGGATTCCCGAGGATTTAGAACATGTGTAGTGGTATAAAAATTTCAAGCTCATCACTTAGGCATTTTTGACAAGTGACATGTGGGTCCCACTAGGGGCTTGAAAAGGCTTAAAATAAAAAAGAAGTGTAATGATTTCAAGCCCAAATTGGGACCCACATTTTTTTTTGAACGGCTAATTATTTTTGTCACCCACAGATTTTATTTTTTT
>JAUTDX010005952.1:0-19454 GCA_030844895.1 Ambrosia x helenae
AATCCTAAATTCAGGATGTGATCAAAGTTAAACACAGAGTTTAAAACTTAAGTCGTGGGTAAAAATGTTTTAACGCAAAACGAGTAATACCTTATAGTGTAAGAATCATGAGCATAAGTGAAATAGTGTAAGCTTTAATGCGATAATATATCGAACAAAAGTTTTAGTAAATGATGATAAGGGATTCAAAAGCGAATGATCAATGAATAATGGCATATGAAACATCAAGTGATTAAATGGAATCTTCAAATGATAAACAAAACATATAAATATCAATGATATAAAATATTGGAATTGTTTCTATAGGAAACTTTGACCAACTCAAGTATTTGAAATTTCCTAGTGACTTGTGGGGGCGTACTTTAGCCTATATGTGAATGCTCATACCCAAGAGTTCCCAGGTAGGTATACGGGTCCCTCGTCTGATTGGGATTTATACGAAATAGCAGGCCTAGACAAAAAACTCAGATACAGGCGCTCACCCTTCCAGATTGCACGTGCCCCATCACTAGTGAATTCCAAAACTTTAGCGAGATTAAAAACGAGATGCAAAAATAGATCCTTGAGATGTGGATTTCACTCCAAACTCAAAGATGTATTTCAAAGTTGAAAACTATTGTGGAATGAAACCAATCACTAAGTTAAGGATATCCACTCCCAGCTTAGCGGTTAAGTTTCTTTTTTCTTTTTTTTTTTTTAAGGTAATACTCTTTGAGGTGGGATGTCACTCCTATCTCAAAGATATATTCCTAAGAAAAATAACATATAAAGGAATGAAACTAATCCACCAATGTATGGTACCACTCCTAACTTGATGATATCGTTTCGTTTGTGAAATACGAGTGTCTTCTTCGCCAAGCAAAATATCGAAAGAATAACAAGAAAGAAGCATAGTGAAAAATTCCTTGAAAGAAAATACAAGAATAAAGAGAAATATACACGAGGACTCGTGAAAGTAAGCTTAGTTATAGTCTAGGCTAAAAGGCATTCTAATAACCTAATTCCCTATAACCATGGCTCTGATACCAATCTGTAACACCCTAAACCGATGGCGGAATCATCGAGGTGTCACGTAGTGACGATTGTTCAAAAGCACATGGTACTAAAATGTAAATATATTATTGAATAATTTAAATTGTCTTACATGGATGAAATGGGAAAAATAAAAAAGTATGAACAAAACATGAAATTTGAAATAAATGATTAAAAGCAAGCACTAAAATCCAATGCTATGGAACTAAGATCAAACTGCCCTGAAACATGTACAAAATAGTTTTGTCAACATATGAAATGTTGGTGAGCATTCCTAGATTTAATACATACAATAAGGTTGAAAAATGTTATACAATTCAAGTGCAAGGCTACAGTGCAATTATGTAAACTATGTATCATACAAATGAGCGAAATCAATCCTGTGACTGTATAATGTACTAAATGAATGGCGGTGTACTTATCCAATAAATGGATAATAACTTAACAATGACCACGGATTCTCCGATGAAAAAGGGGGAGAATCAACCTAGGCGGGTTGTCAATCCAATAGTGCTATCCAATGTTAAGGTCGGCTTGTACAATGTTAATGATTTCACTAAGTACAAATGTATTCTACATGAAATCTCTAAGCATAAAGCACGTTTGTAAGCAAATGCACATAGTACTAGAATTGTATTGTAAAAATGTGAACTTGTATTTGTAATTTGTATAAGTGTACATGTAACACCCCAAAAGTGAATAAAAGCAAAAAGGGATAGGAAATACTCACTTTCGCCAAATAACTAGATGACTAAGCGAGCGTGAAAATGCGAGCAATCCAAAGATTCAACAACGAAACTAGTCCAATTTAGAAGAAAAGAAACCGAATAAGAAAAATATCCAGCTTCCAATTCGCCAATTACGAGAGCTTATAATCAAAGCTTCAAATGTAGAAGTAATATACTATAGAAGAAAGGTATGAGGGAGAGTTTAATCGAATTGAAACAATCGATTTAGAGGTGCAAAGTGTAATGGGTCATAAGTGGGTTTTTATACTAGTTTTGGATTCAATTAGGCTTTAAAATTGGTCAACACAATAAAGTAAGGTATTAAGATGAATTGACTATTTGACTAGGATTTTGACTGAGACTTTGACTAGGACTTTGACTATGACTGGAACTTTGACTGTTTGACTGTCTCAGCGGACCGTGAGGGCTAAAAAAATATTTTTTCTAATTTAATCATTTTTAAGTTCTAGACTTGTTTCCTTCTGTTTCTAAGTTGTTTTAGGACCGAAAATTAAGGGCTTTGAGTATCAAGGTCTGAAACATACGTGCTCGGGTGTTGATGTGAGTATAAACGTGCATACTTTTACTTATAAAAGTTATAAGTTTTATTAAATTGTGAATTTTGGTCCTATTAAAATACGAGGGTTAGAAATGAAAATTTTGAAATCGTTGAGTAACCAATTATGCACATTTATGAAAAGTGAAGGTGCAGGTTGTCACAGTATGTATGTATATATTAAAATTACCGATATCCCACCGCGATTGTTTTTGAATAAAGAGTTCTTGTATTGTGGGAAGAGTATTTTACCTTAATTTGGTATTATTTGTTGATTTTAGGAACTTACATTGACAAGAAGTGCCCTTTCACCGGTGATGTATCCATTAGAGGTCATACCATAGCTGGTACATGCCATAGTGCTAAGATGGTGAGGATTGTCATTGTTCGAAGAGACTATCTTCATTATGTGAAGAAATATCAGAGGTAAATATTTTAGCTCGAACATTGTATTTAGAGTTTATCCTTTTCAAGTTTTAGTTAGACTTAGACTTAGACATTCTGAATTGGTTGAATTTACTGTTTTTGTTACAGATACAAAAAGAGGCACTCAAACATTCCTGCTCACATCTCACCATGTTTCCGTGTGAAAGAAGGTGACCATGTCACTATTGGGCTATGCAGGTTTGTTTCTTTCATCATCATCATCATCATACTCAGTTAATCCCACCCATAGCAAAGCTAAGGTAGGGTCTGAGGAAGGTAAGATGTAGACAGCCTTACCTCTACCCCTAAGAATAGAGAGGTTGCTTCCAGTGAGACCCCCGGCTCGATGTGGTTTGGTATCAAGCCTTGGACATAAGGTACAGAACACTTAGCAATCTGGATAAACCCGATCGGTGCATGTACCCCTTTGTCTTTGGCTATCCATGCCACCACATGATGCATGATTAACCGTCCGTCGTTTTTAACGTTATTTTCACGAAATTAGTAAAATAACGTTAAAACTAGTGCAACTTTACTTTTGCCCCCCAAGGGCCACACATATATACATTATATGCGCACACCGTAAGTGGGGCGTTATGCAGGTTTGTTTCTTTGATAGTATCAAATTAAAAAAGGTTATATTTAAGCTAACATACTTTTTTGTTATACTAATCTTTGATTATAATGATTGTGTTGTCAGACCATTATCAAAGACAGTAAGGTTCAATGTCCTGATGGTGATTCCAGCGGGATCTTCAAGTGGTGGGAAGAAAGCATTTACAGGCATATAAACAAAATGATCTTAGGAATGGTAAGTCTTTTTTTTTTTGAACTTTGACTTTCATTAAAACGGACGAGTCCTCAAAACGAGGGCCGCCAACCAACAACAAACAACTTACAACATATACAATGGAGATTTAACCCACTCGTTCCATATAACATTTTTGAACCTACTTTTATTTTTGACTCATAAGAATGATAGAGACTTGACGCTTGCAACGACCTCATGAACCTTCGGCTCCTTATTATTAAAAATCTTGTTGTTTCCAGCATTCCAAATCACCCAAAACGTAACTATAGTGATGCCCAAGACCAGCTTTCGACCGGATTATCATTCGATGCTTGTTTATTCAACTCCAATAAATCTTTAACTTCAAATGCGACTATATTTTGCAGTCCACACCAACTTCCAATAGCATTCCAAACCCCGTACGAGAACCCGCAACCAGTAAAAAGGTGTAAGGAAGACTCGAAATCGTAATTACATAGAGCGCAAACCTGGTCAGCCACTTGAATATTTCTTCGACTCAGCGATAACGCCGTAGGAATTCGATCCATCTCAGACCTCCAAGCGAAGATATTACATTTGAGCGGCACCCAATGAACCCATTTAAACCTGTACCACTGTTCGTAGCTCCTATGTTTCAACATTAAACTTTTAACAGCTTTAACGGAGTATGGCGCTGTTCCCCTGCCAAACTAAGACCATTTATCCGGACGCGTACTGATCCTAACATGCTGCATCTGTGAAAACAGAAGACCCCATTCAGCAGCCGCGTTTGCTGATGCAGAAAGCAATTGATCCTCCTGAAACACCTTCCACATACCCTCAGCTGTACCGACCCATTTATCACATACCAAACAATCTTTTTTTTTTTTTTGAGTCAATACTGAACAAAATAGGGAACTTATCTTTTAAGGGCCCATCAAGTATCCAATGATCCAATTAAAACCAAATAGTCAGGAAAGGGTAAGTCTTTGATTTCACTCCATATGTTTATTTCTTCAGTTATGTTATATCAAGTTATTTATGGCACCTTATTATCAAATGTTATTGATACATATTAACAAAGGGTCATTTTATTTATGGAGTCATTGGACTTTGATTTCATGGTTTATCTAAGCTATTGTGTTTATTGAGATTTAATGGTAGATGACAACCAACCAATAGCCATTGGAGACTTTGAGCAACATCTTCAGTTTTTTAACTCAGGACACACTAATGTGGATGCACCAAAGTGCTAACCATAGTTGTCAAAAGCGCGCATAGGCGCAAGGCGTAACCAGGCGCACCAAGTGCGCTGCGCCTAGGCACTGAGGCGCACTATCGGGGCTGTTTTCAGGCTGATGTCCACCCAAATTCAGGCTAAAAATTGCCTAAACTCTAAAACATTCTAAATGAGTTATGAACAAGTTCTAAACAACCCTAAAACATCCTATATAGCCCTAAACAAGCCTAAGACATCTCTAAAATCCCTAAAAGATGTATTTTATACTATGCGTCTGATTATAAAAAGCCCTCGTTTTTTATGCGCCTTGCGCCTAGGCTCCAGGCTCGACGCCTTGAGTGCGTCTAGGCGCTTTGACAACTATGGTGGTAACATTGACATCGTAATTGTGTGAAACAAATGGATAAAAAATATTGTCTTGTTCAATGTTCCGTACAACATTCAACCCACTGGTTGAATACCACTTTAAATATAATACATAGGAATTTAATTACTTTAAACTTAATAATTGTATATACATAGTTTGGTTTTATATCCGATCTGACGAGTGGACCGGTAAAGAGACCAGTTTACCGTCTGGTCTAATCCGATCATGAAAACATAGCGTGCATTTTATTAAAATTTTCAAAATAAACCTTTAACGTATAAGAAATTACAACTTACACTTTATGGTTTGTTCATTATTATATTAAACCCTAAAGTTATATAAAACATCAATCCACTTAACTAATAGATATATTTTTATATCATTGTAATTATTACTGATTTATATATTGGATAAGCACCATATTAAAGACTTTCGTTATCAACATCCCACTGCAAGACGTAGGTAGCGTCAACTCGTTTTATTAACTAAGTTGGTAAAATTCATCCTCTTGGGTCCATGGTAAGGGAAAGTCGCCATCCCAAGTATACCAAACTAAACATAAACACCTGTGGTAACGCGCGGGCACTCCCACTAGTATATATATATTTTGGAGAGTTCAAATGAGAAGAAATTGTTTTCTAAGAAGAAAAAGAAGAAGTTTGAACCAATAAAAATGCTTCATTTGATATTAGTATTAAATGTTTGTAACCCCCTAAACTAGCTTTATAAATGAAAAGCATAACTCCTTTTCAAAATATATCATTACAAAACAAATGTAGGATTCATTTAGGATGAACTCTAATATGTGTAGGATTAATTTCGAGACGTGTATGATAAATGTAGGGCGAATTTTAATGTGTAGGATGAATATCGATATGTGTAGGATACTTATCGATATGTGTAGACTATATCTATGTTGGATGAATTATGATATGTATAGGATAAAGGGAATAATTAATGTAAAATGAGTTACAGTATATTATTTAAGGTTTTACCATAATATCATTTCTTCTTTTTGTTCTCAAATTAACTTTCTTCTCATTTGATTCCCCCTCTATTTTTATCAATGATTTCATGAAATGATTAAATCAAAGCCTCATGGAAATTTTTAATTCGACACTTACGGTGAAATCTTGATAAAAAAGTGTAAATGAGTTAATGGCCAAAATCGTCCCTGAGATTTGGCTAGTTTTTCCAGTTTTGCCACATCAGTCAAAATCGAAACCTTTTACATCTGGGTCCTTTAGTTTTACTTTTTTTTTTGCCAAATTCATCCCTGACAATAACCCAGTTAACTTATCTCGTTACGTTGAGAGGTATTTTTGTCTTTTTACCTAGGAAATCGAGGGCATTTTGGACATTTTGTATACTTTATTTTATTATAAATTTTGTATTTCTTTTTTAGCCTTTAAATTAAAAAAAAAACATTTTCTTATAAAAAAACACACACACAAAACTCTGTAGGTATATATATATATATATATATATATATATATATATTATATATATATATATATATATATATATATATATATATTAGGGCAAGAATTAAATAAAAACCCTCCTATTTTGAAGAAACCTAGTAAACTTAATCTAGACCATTGATCTAAAGTGATCAATGGCCTAGATTGATTCTACATTATTTTAATAAATTAATTAAGGTAGATGACAAAAAAAGGGCACAATGGTCAAATGCCATTTTCTGAAAAGCAAATATGACAAGTGGACCCCACACATGTCACATCATCTCTCTCATACTTTTGTCATCATTGTCCTAAATCTGTCAGGACGTCATGTTACATATGTAACATATGTAGTGTTGCATATTGCACAGACTCTGGTCTCATATGTGATTTCTTGTTGCATACGTTAAAACACATAGATTGTATAAAAATCAATTAAAAACTTTACATATCAAAAAAACATTCAAATGTACACAAGAATTGTTTCTTACAAAGTGCTAAAAACAAACAAAACGGTCATTACAAATCAACAAATGCTAAAAAAAAACTATCATAAATAAAAAAATTGTCTACACTTCATTCTTGATAATCATCTTCATCTTTAATGCAAAAAAAATATGCTCACCTGCAAAAATAAAACAAAATTCATCAATTTACATGAAAAAATCAAAACTTTGTATCTAGTAAAAAAAACAGAAACTAATGTATACCAACTTAGCGGTGTTGTTACATACGAAACATACGCAAACATAGATTTCATCCCATGATCAATGACATTCCATTCAAGAATTTTTTTCCCATTTCTTCCTCTATAATATGCAATATTACATTCTTGATAAGGTGCAAAAAAACACGGGTGTTACATGTGTAACAGGATTTTTTTCTAGGAAACACAGACAAACTTTTGTAGTCTGCACCCAGCATACATTTTTTACTGAATTCCAAGCAACCTTTGACTGCAAAACAGATACGCTACACACGTAACATCCTACCTTAACACAGAAAAAAAACACCCTAAGTAAATTCACAAAGATGATACGACCATATAGACGAGAAAAACACCCTAACTAAACACAGAGAAAACACAAATAACAACATTCTGAAAAGTCATTCTTAAAACAAATAACAACACATTTTCTGTCTTTAGTTATAGATAAGACTATATGAGAAAACACAAAAACAGACATATTCTGTAAAAAAGACATAGGTAACATAAAAAAAACTCATACATGAGAAAACAAAAAAAAATAGACAGACATGGTGCAAAAACACACGAGTGTTACATGTGTAACAGGAAAAACACAGACAAAACTTTTGTAGTCTGCAGTAAACATAGAACAGAATTTGACTGCAAAAAACAGATATGCTACACACGTAATAGCCTAACTAAACACAAAGATTATACGAAAATATAGACGATAAAAACACCCTAACTAAACACAAGGATACTACGAACATAAAACACAAAACGAAAAATCATTTTCGATTTTTAACATAATAAACACCCCTAAGTAAAATCACAGAGATGATACGAACATATAGACGAGAAAAACACCCTAACTAAACACAGAGAAAACACAAAATAACAACATTCCGAAAAGTCATTCTGAAAACAAATAACAACACATTTTCTGTAAAAAAGACATAGGTAACATAAAAAACTCATACATGAGAAAAAAAAAATAGACAGACATGGTGCAAAAACACATGAGTGTTACATGTGTAACAGGAAAAACACAGACAACTTTTGTAGTCTGCAGTAAACATAGAACAGAATTTGATACACTAGAAAACATAGAACAGAATTTGACTGCAAAAAACAGACATGCTACACATGTAACAGCCTAACTAAACACAAAGATTATACGAAAATATAGACGATAAAAACACCCTAACTAAACACAAAATCACAAGTTTTGATAACCTTACGTTTGCTTCAAAATGTTTGGTCAGCACGTGTACCCATCTCCATCCTATGATTTTTATCAACTAAAATAAAATCAAGAGCCTGACGTGGCAGAACTCCAACCATAATGGAAAATGTACTAGTATTATTTCAAATGACACATATTATACCAATTTATACCAACTTAGTTCTGCTGTTACATACGAAACAGACGCAACATATATTTCATCCCATGATTAGTGACTTTTGTTTAACATATATATATATTAAGAAATGTTAATTAATATGTAAACCTACGAGTTAACTTATGCTACCTACATGTAAAAAAACATACTAACCGATTCACATTAGTAACAAAAACATACTATCCATTAGTATTACTAATAAAAAAAACGATTTACATTAGTAATAATAATAACAAAATCATTAATAAAATCACCATTTACCAAAAAAAACAAGGAAAAACAACGAATCAAGAATCTTGGTAAAATCACCTTTTACCAATCAAAAAAAAGGAAAAACGATCATTAGTAAAATCACCATTTACTAATCGAATCAAGAATCTTGGTAAAATCACCATTTACCAAAATCATTAATAATCATTAGTAAAATCACAATTTACTAATCGAATCAAGAATCTTGGTAAAATCACCCTTTACAAAAAAAAAAAAAAAAAAAAAAAAAAACACAACGAATCTTGGTGTTATGTGTACAACAAAAAAAACGAAAATCAAGAATAAAGCAAAAATTGTTTACAATCACCATTTACTAATCGACGGCAAAAAAAAGGAAAAATCAAGATAATAATAATGAAAAGTAATACTTATGAATAATATGTGTGAACAGAGGATTGGAAGCCTTGACAAAAGTAATTCAAAATTAATACCTGTGGTGTGATTGTTGACAAAAGTAATTCAAATGGTGGCAAGGCTCACAGAGGATGATATGATAGGAAACAGAGGATGATATGATAATACGTGTGAATTAATGTAATGGATCGATGTTGTTGTTTGTGTAGAGAAATCCACGATGTTATGGATCTGAATCGGTGTAATAATTTTAATTGCATACAGCTTACATCTTCATTGAATGGTGGTCAGGATTATTTTAATAGAGAGAATATTGGTGGTGGTGGTTATGACTGTATTAATATTGATGGAGAAGATGAAAGAGAGATGGAGAGAGAGAGAGTGTGTGTGAGTTGTTTATATAGGAGGGAGAAGACAAAAGTTCAAACTAAAAAAGAGGGGGAAATATAAATTTACTATATTGCCCTTATTTATTAAAATATTAGAGTGTGTTGTGGATTAATCTAGACCACAAGATGGGTTTGTGTGAGTTTCTTCAAAATTTTGGGTTTCTCCTAGATATTTAGCATATATATATATATATATATATATATATATATATATATATATATATATATATATATAGGATATGGATAATTTAGAAACTCCCTTGAGTTGGAGAAACTCAAGAAACTCATTTGTGACCCTAGATCTATAGAAACCAATGGTTGAGATGTAATCTATTATTTTATATTAATAAAAAATGTCCTTTTTGTTTGTAAATTTCTTTGAAGGGCATTATTGTCCAACCACATTTGCAATTTCTCTCTTCTGACATATAATAGATCCAACCTTTTTTGATTTGTCAAATCATACATCAAACTTTAATTCCAAGTCATATCAATTGTTTTCTTATTTCTTTAAAAAAAAGAAATCGAAACCTTTAACAATAAATATAGAATATAATATTATAATAACACATATTCTCAATTTTCTTATTATTATAAGTACATTTGTGTAGAATAAATATTCTTAATTTTCTTATTATTATAAATTAGAAATAGTTGAA
Source organism: Ambrosia x helenae (assembly GCA_030844895.1). Lineage (NCBI taxonomy): Eukaryota > Viridiplantae > Streptophyta > Magnoliopsida > Asterales > Asteraceae > Ambrosia > Ambrosia x helenae. Next base: position 10,345 of record JAUTDX010005952.1, read on the forward strand.
TTTTTTAAAAGTACATTTATGACATTAATATGTATATTTTAAATTTTGATTTTGGTTCAGTAGTTACTAAATCCATGTTTGACTTTGTGTAGTATAAATATTCTCAATTTTCTTATTATTATAAATTAGAAATAGTTGAATTTTTTATTATGGTTTAAATTTCAATGATAAAACGGTTACGAAACTAGTGGTCAATATGGAATTACTTATAGTTACATACGTACGTAGCAAAACTGACATATGTACCAGAAAATCTGATAGATGTTACGCATGTAACTAATGATGTTAGATAACCAAATAGCCATTGTTACATATGTAGATATTTTATGAATTGATTAAAGGGTTGACGAGTTAATGGTGCTTATGTAACTATTTAAACAGTTAAGAATGTAAACTGACAGTATGTACCCAAAAAATCTGATAGATGTTACGTATGTAACTAATGATGTTAGATAACCAAATAACGATTGTTACATATGTAGATATCTTATGAACCGAATCACTAGTTAAAGGTGCTTATGTAACTATTTAAACAGTTAAGAATGTAACCGACACATGTTAAGCGTAACACACTAGATCTGGGCAAACAACAAACAAGAACACAAAAAACATAACAACAATCTATTGATGATTAATGTACACCTGTAACAAAAAAAATGATAACATGTCTCAAGTAAAAAAATGTTCATCATAACAAACCAATCTCATGTTCTTTCAGACCCTTCATCAAAAACTCTATTTGCATAAAATAAATTGGTATAAGGTAAAAAAGACTGCTCATTGTAACATGATCTTTTTTCTATAAAAAATGTTCATTTAAAAAAAAAATATTTTATGTAACAAAAACAAAAAGTGTTACTAGGAAAAGCCATAAACATGTTCATTGAAAAAAAAAATACCAGTTGTTGGAAATAAAAAAAAAAAACAAAAGAAGTCCATACTCCATATTGTTTGAGTCCAAGAATTCAGAAACATAAACAAAAAAAAAATCAAATTAATTCATGATTTATAAAAATAAAAAAAACTACAACCCAACACTAAAATTTGGATTAAAAAACAAAAGAAGTCAACTTTACCCATGTGAATAAAGATTCAAGAAACAAAAAATAAACACACAGACTAACCAAAGGTGACTTTCTTTCCTTCTAAGCATCTAGTAAAAAACCCATCAACAAATTGAAGTCTGCAATCCGTAGCTTTCTTTCCTTCTAAGCATCTAGTAAAAAAACCCATCGTTTTCTTGAACCATCTCAACGTCATTAGATGGTCCATGAACCATCTAGTAAGAAACCCATCGTCAACAGATCTACGATGCCAACATCCAGATCTACGATGCCAACATCCAGCTCCTTTTCTTCCAACATCAGATCAGTGGCACGGTGACGATGGTGGATGTGGCACGGTGACGACCGGTGAATTCCCCATCGGTGTCTCTCTATCTCCTCTGCTTCACTTCTTCTAGAGCTCCTCTTTCTCTCTAGCTCTTTCTTTCTCTAGTACTCTCTCTCTCTTTCTTCTTACCAGAGAAAAGTATGTGTGTATGTGTGAGTTATGAGAGCTTTTTTGTAGAAGATCTAGGAGAAAAAAGGTAGAGAGAGAGAGAGAGGGTGCAAGGTTTGGATGGAAGGATGATATTTCTTGAAGGGAAAAAGAGTTGAGTGAAGAAAGAAAGATATACAAAATTTTCATAATACAAAAGGTTGGTGATAAGGAAAGATCTTGGGAAGGATGTGTGTATCAGGAATGTACTCTGCAAAATTCCATTCTCCATCAACAAGACAAGTGAAAAGTTACCAAACTGCCCGTGATAGCAAATGGAAAAGGGAGGACGTGGCTTCATGGGATCCATACAATGGGTTTCAATGGTTTCTCCAACTCAACTTGGTTTCTTAAGGATACATAGCCTATATATTATATATTATATATAGAGAGAGAGAGGGGGGGGGGGGATCTGAGATAGAGAGAAAGAGAGCAAAGAAGAAACCGATGCCTCCACCACCACTTGACATGGCGGCATACGACAGAGGAGGACGACGACAATGGTGAAGGTGGTGTATGATGGTGCAGCGGAGAAGGTGTTGGGTACGGTTTATGAGATGAACCTGGTTATTGTAACGGTGATGGAGTTAGGGGTTTTAGTTATGACGGTCGTGGGTTGTGGATTTGGTGGTGGAAGAAGTTGGATTTGGTGTTCGGTGGTTGTGAAAGAAGTTGGATGGTCGTCGGAGGTGGTAAAAGGTAGACGGTTGGGTGGAGGTCGTGGGTGTCACACCCCGCCTAAGGCGGAAACGCGAGGTGAGACGAACTTGGTGATCACAAACATTGTTTATATGAGAAATACTAAATGTCATTTATTTCATCAAACACATAAGTCACATAGTCGACTAAATCCTAACAAATGTTTCAAACAGCTACATCAAAACCACAAAACAAGGCCTTCTTCATGCAGTCCTAAACTTAGCTCCTTAAACGTCCTTACTTGGTTTCCAGAAAAACATGCTTACAAGTGTCAACTAAAAAGTTGGTGAGTACGTAGATTTTGTTGACTTGATAAAACAGTTTTGTTGCTCCGAAAGTTTCGTTGTCTATGTCCATGCAGAATATAGTTACCATGAGCACCATAACCAAACCACGACGTTCGTGTTCATCCCGCCCCAATGACTTATCGTGAGACATTGTAAAGTATGGATAATATGCATTCATATGTGTTAGCGCGACTAACAGTGAAAGGGGGTGGGGGTGTCAACCCAAATAGTACTATTCATATGATCCAGGATTTATTGCTAAGCTAATGGTTATGATTGTCCGGGGAATTTTTGTAGATCTGCGATAATTGTGGGTCTAACTCATGTAACACATATTGTTGTCATGTACATATGTGGGTTTGTAGCATGTTTCTCCCCCGAAATTGCAAAACAGTAAAAGGGGCCACGAAACTCACCTGATGTCTTGTTATGTGATCTAGCAAAGCAGAGAGATTGAAGTAACTACCGTTTTGACAAAAAAGTGCCCTATAACATCAAAGACATCTTATGTTTTGTGTACATTTGTCGTTCATCATACAAGTTAGGTACCCATTATTGTGAATCGTGTCATTCGATGTGGATCATGTTTTATGCACGTGAGGTTTATGGTAGATCATGGAGTGGACCCATATGGCCCACACGTAGGGTCATAGGCCACATATTCTCCGCAATCTACCATGTGTGGTTGATTTATCATAAAAACGAGTACTACAACATACGTTTAGCCTTTAATATGTCCAAGCATGTGTTTTAGTTGAACTAACATGTGTTAACAAATGATAGCCGATTATAATACATATCATGGCTTCTATGATTGATCATTTTGAGCAGTAAAATCGATTAATCTTAGCTTTTCAAGGTACCTACGACTTATTACAAAGCGTGTTGATGTGTGATTGTGATAAAAGTCGATTATGATGCCTTGTTTAGGAACCTTTTCCTTTAAACATAAACTAAACATGTTTTAGTTAGAAAACCGGTTCCTAGTCGATTAGCTCATGTGAGGTTTGATTCGAAAATGTTTCATGACTCCATATGTAAAGTGTGACCGATTGTTTAACATGATTGAACATATATAAAGTGTACATAATATGTTTGATCTAGAAGCTTGATTACCAAATACATATTAACGATTGTTGACACTAGTTGAGGGCCGATTATCTTGATAAAAAAGGCTTGGGTTTGGGTTCATAATGAGGGCCGATAGATAAGATAGAATGTAACTTACCTAGGTGTGACTTGGGATGGTGCAACACTTGAGACTTTGGGACCTTCTTCGGCTTGATGCTCGTGCCTTGATGCCTTGATGTTGCTCTTGATTTAGAGGGTGAAGGGCCGTGAGTTTTGAGGTAGAGATTGGAGATGTTTTGGTATAGAGAATGGAATGGTGTGAGCCTCCTTATATAGTGGTGTGGGTGGGTAGTAGACAAAACAAGAATGGTAAGCTTATCTTCTTCTTATGGATCGATCAAGAGAATTAAGCACAAATAGGTGTTAATGTTGACAACACACAAATCTTGTCTTACTCTCCAATAATTGGCCGATTTCATGGAGTCACAAAGAGGTATGGACCATTCCTTGGGGAGTGGTGTGTTAGCTTATCTTTTGCCTAATTTAGTGTAAGTGCTTATGTCACACCCTCAAAATCCACTTGCGGAGTTTTACCGCGAGGCGCATGACAAACCAGGATCCAAACCAACGATCACAATAAACAAGTCTAAATGTATATAAATGCAATTTCAAAACATAGTTTAAAATCCCGTTTACAGCGGAAGGTTATTCAAAACAGTATCTCAACAATGAAACAATAGTTCAACGTTTATAAGACCATGCAACCCTAGTTAGACGCCGTGCAGACGCGGGCGCCCTAGTCCAGTCGTGCTACCTTAGCGACCTGAGAAAACATGTAAAAGTTTACGTCAGCACAAAAATGCTGGTGAGTTTACAGGTTTTGTATCCAAGTACCAAGTCAACCTGTCCATACTATAACAAATCGAAAACCAGTATACGCTAGCTAGGCGTACGTTTTTTTACTACCACGATTGGAAAACCATTACTAACTCGAATACCAGATGTTGTGCCCGAAAAGTATACCAGTTGTTCCTGTTGTTCCTGTTTGAGACAATATGCACTCGCCCGGCCCTCCAAGCCGACGAGCGGGGTTGGTCACTCCCAATAGCGCTATTCACATTTCCCCGTTGTGCAAACCCACACATTCATGGTTCCCCCCGGGACTTCCAAAGATCGTGTAGTACACAATAGAAACCCATAGTATGACAGTAGTTACCAAATAATCGTTTTAACACATGTTTTCTCCCCCGAAAGTATAAAACCAGTTTAAAAGAGGGGCCGTAAACTCACCTTAAGTTGCGTTACTCCTTAACCCGAGTAAACTCAGCTGCTATGCTAGTCCCGTAAAGCGGCGACCTAACATATAACAGTTACAAGTACTTAGACTAATAACCCGCAGGTTAATTAGTCCCTAAATGTCCAGACCATAACCAAGTTCGTTTGAAAACACCGTGACTGTTTAACTGACCCAAAGTACAAGACTCGACATCCCATTGGTGACCCGAGACTCCCCGTGTTATGTTTACGCTCTAAAACATACAATAACGCAATCACACTTAACACACGTTAACGCACAACAAGTTATAGCACATAGTTCACGTATCACCGTATTACATCCAAACATATGTTACCAAGTTATTAGACATGTTACGAGGTTCCTAGCATGTTACTACATGTCAAATCGGGTCTCGGAATGCTAATTTACACTTACAGCAGCAGTACACGCGATTAGGAAAAGTAAACTAGCATTTAGGACTGATTGCATATAAAAACTAGCAATCAGGGCTGATTGCATATAAAAACTAGCAATTAGGGCTGATTGCATGTAAAAACTAGCAATCAGGGCTGATTGCATGTAAAAACTAGCAATCAGGGCTGATTGCATGTAAAAACTAGCAATTAGGGCTGATCGCATGTAAGTTCATGCGACTGGGCCCTAATCGCATGAAAAACTGGCGATTGGTCTCCTAATCTCCTCTAACATAGGCGATTAGGATTGCTAATCGCCTGTAACCTTGCTGTTCCAGTTTTTCGCGCGTTTAACGCTTCAAATCAGATCCAGAACGTGTGTAACTACCCAATATCATCCCAAACACTATTCTAAACATGTTTCAACTAAAACCCTTCGTTTTGCCTCGTATTATCAGCCCTGCATGCAATCACGTAATCCAAACACCATTCACATAGCATGCAATCATCATACTAACATGCATAACAATAACCCTAAGAATCAATTACTCAGATATTATCATCATAACATTAATATTATTCTGATTTAACCTAATAACATGTTAATCCATCATTATGAATCATAAAAACCCTAGCTTTCTAATCATAAACACCCATAACACATGTATACTAGTTAGAATCCGATTAACAACCCTTATTAACGATTATCAGAAATCTTTTTCGTTTTAGAACAGGTCTGGACCATTAGGGATTGATTAAAAATGTTTATAAAGATTCATGGATGGAAACCAAACCTTAGGATTATGAAAGAATGATGGATTATGCTTGAATCCTTGTGTTTTGATCAAAAATCGCGTTCCAGAGGTTGTGTGTGTGTTGGGGCAGGTTATGGGACGACTAGGGTTTGTATAATGAAGTTTATGAGGTCAAGTATGGTATTTATAGTCGTTTTTAGTCGTCCAGCACGTAACACGCGATTATGCAGCTTTACACGCGATCAGGAAGCCTAATCGCATGTAAGTTCATGCGATTGGGGCCTAATCGCATGAACAGTCATGCGATCAGTCCCCTAATCACCCCTAAGGTCCCCCAGTCGCCCCTCCTATAGGCGATTGGGCTATCCTAATTGCCTATAGGGGCCTGTTCCGTGTGTTTTGCGCGTTAAACCCCATTTTAACATATGTTAACATATATTAACGTACCGACAAGTCACATAATGATTGTAAACACATAACACAAGTAAATACACATATTCACACTCGTTCACCAATTCCCGGGACTTGAGACTCGTATGTTCCGTATGCCCTGACGATCCTACAAATCGTCACCGTTTGTACACTTGGTTAAGGACCGACATCTAATGAACCTCTAGACCAACATCCAATGATCCTCTAGACTAAACCGATAGTTCCCGAACCATAACCCGACTTAACTAACCCAGTTAAGTACAATATACGCGTGACTCGCTAAGGTAGACTTTCATCTAGACAACGTTGTTAACCAGAATTTGCGGGTGTCACATCATCCCCACGTTAAAAGAATTTTCGTCCCGAAAATTGCACAAGTACCAAAAGAACAAAAGAAATAACGAAGGAAATAAACAAAAGATAGGAACCAAAAGAGAGATTTACCCGGGTTGTCACATCATCCCCACGTTAAAAGGAATCTCGCCCCGAGATTCATTCAGCTGCAGAAGAGACATATCTCGACTCGAACGCTTCCTTAGGAAAGAGGTGAGGATATTTAGACTTCATCTGATCCTCCCGTTCCCACGTATACTCTGGTCCCCGGTTTGAGTTCCACCGGACCTTAACGATACGAATCTTGCTGTGACGTAGGCTACGAATCTTGTAATCAAGGATCTCCACAGGTTCTTCCACAATCCGAAGACGATCATCAACCTGATCTCTTCCAGTGGAACAATGAGAGACTCGTCAGCCAGACACTTCTTCAAGTTGGACACATGAAAGACGTTATGTACGTTACCGAGCTCCGTCGGTAAATCAAGACGATATGCCACGGTCCAATCCGTTCCAGGATCGTAAATGGGCCGACATACCGCGGATTGAGTTTTCCACGCTTCCCAAAGCGTATGACGCCCTTCCATGGTGAGACTTTTAGAAGTACTTTGTCATTGACTTGGAATTCCAATGGTTTGCGACGCTGATCAGCATAACTCTTTTGCCGGTCCCGTGCCGCTGTCAACCGGTTACGAATCTGTACGATCTTTTCCGAAGTTTCGTACACTAGTTCAGGCCCAGTGAGTTGACTCTCACCCACTTCAGCCCAACAAAGAGGAGAACGACATTTCCGTCCGTACAGTGCTTCGAACGGAGCCGCCTTGATGCTCGTGTGATAACTGTTGTTGTACGAGAATTCTACTAACGGTAGATGAGCTTCCCAACCCTTGCCAAAATCGATCACACATGCCCGCAGCATGTCTTCTAAAGTTTGAATTGTGCGCTCACTCTGACCGTCAGTCTGTGGATGATAAGCCGTACTCATGTCTAGTTGGGTACCCAAAGCCTTGTGCAAAGACTTCCATAAGTGAGAAGAAAAATGGGAGTCACGATCCGAGATAATAGAAACTGGTACCCGTGCTTAGAAACAACTTCCTTCAAATAAAGACGAGCCAAACGATCCATGGTGTCGGTCTCCTTAATAGCAAGAAAATGAGCTGATTTCGTCAATCCGATCGACAATCACCCATATCTTGTCATTCCCGCTTGGTGATTTAGGAAGTTGTGTGACAAAATCCATAGTAATCCGTTCCCATTTCCATTCCGGAATTTCAGGTTGTTGCAAGAGACCCGACGGTTTCTGGTATTCCACCTTGACCTTAGCACAGGTCAAGCATTTGCTCACGTATGAGGCTATGTCCGACCTCATGTTTGGCCACCAGTAAAGCACCTTCAGATCTTGGTACATCTTATCCGAACCAGGATGAATAGAATACCGGGACTTATGAGCCTCATCAAGGACAAGCTCCCGTAGTCCCCCGAATAAAGGAACCCATATGCGTTCTGCGAAGTAGTGCAGGCCATCAGGCCTTCGCTCGAGGTGCTTGTCGGTACCGTTCATAGTTTCAGCTTTAAGGTTTTCCTCCTTCAAAGCTTCTAGCTGGGCAGAACGGAGTTGATCAGGTAAGGATGAATAAATGGTGAGCTGCAATGCCCGAACGCGACGAGGTTTAGTTGATTCCTTCCTGCTCAAGGCGTCTGCTACAACATTCGCCTTGCCAGGATGGTACTTAATGGCACAATCATAGTCGTTCAGAAGTTCAATCCAACGACGCTGCCGTATGTTCAAGTGTTGTTGGTCGAAAATATGTTGGAGACTCTTGTGATCGGTGTAGATGGTGCATTTGGTACCGTACAAGTAATGTCTCCAAATTTTCAACGCGAAAACCACTGCACCCAACTCCAAGTCATGAGTGGTGTAGTTCTTCTCGTGCACCTTGAGTTGACGAGAAGCATACGCAATTACCTTCTGCGTTGCATCAACACGCAACCGAGACATGAATAGAAGCATCACAGTAAACAATGAAATCATCAGGGCCTTCAGGTAAGGACAAAATAGGAGCAGAACACAGTTTGGACTTCAGTTCCTCAAACGCTGACTCTTGTGATTCACCCCAGTCGAATTTCCTATCCTTCTGAGTGAGAGTGGTGAGGGGGTTGAGCAATCTTCGAGAACCCTGAATGAAACGACGATAGTAGCCCGCAAGGCCTAGGAATTGCCGCACCTACGTTGGCGTCTTTGGTGCTCCCCAGTCCTTGATCGCTTCGATCTTAGCTGGATCGACATGAATCCCTAGTTCATTAA
>JAUTDX010005953.1:0-25089 GCA_030844895.1 Ambrosia x helenae
ATCGGTATCGTACCCATATTTATGGATTTTCGGTTTCGGTTCAGTACGTGTAACCAAAGATATTCTTCTCTTCTCCTTTATAATGGTACATTAATGTTTCTTCAATTTAGGATTCAACTTGATCATTGATCTATAGTATTCAACTTGCTAATTTATCTAAGAAGAAAATTAACTTAGTGGCCTCTTTAATTGGTATTTCTCCTTTTCTTTATATATGCTTACTTTTTGGTGCTCATTTTAGGAATAAAAAAAAATAGGTTGATTAAGAGAAGTGTGCTTTAGTTATTATTTTGTATTAAAAAAATAAAAGTATGATATGTTTCTTTATTTATGTGAGCACGCATCTAAAAGCGTATCTAATATAGTTGTTGGGTATCTAATTACTCATTACCTGTCAGGTTTGTGTGTTTCCCGTGAGTATTAATGAATCTCTATCTATAATTTTAGGTGATTGAAATTGCATACTTTTGTTAGAACTTGATCACAAATACATACCAAAAAAAACAACTAAATGTTGTTCAACATGCATGTATTATGTGGATTTTGGATAATTACTAACATCGATTCATCTCGACCAACACAAAATATTATAATTAGTCTCACTTTAAAATAAATGTCTCTTCACTATTCCCAAATCTTATGGGTTTGAATTTCCTGTGAAATTTAACCATATAATACAACCATATGGATCCCTCAATAAAACGACGATTGTAACCCACGAGACCTAGGAATTGTCGTACCTCAGTTGGTGTTTTCAGTGCTTCCCAGTCTTTGATGGCTTCTATCTTGGCTGGATCGACATGAATTCCCAGTTCATTCACCACATGACCAAGGAATTGTACTTCGTGCAACCAGAAGTCACATTAGAGAACTTTGCATAGAGCCATTCTCTTCTTAAGAGTTCCAAGACAAGAAGCATGTGTTCCTCATGGTCCTCCTGTTCTAGGAATAGATCAGAATGTCATCAATAAAAACTATGATGAACTTATCAAGATAAGGCTTACAAACATGGTTCTTCAAATCCATAAATACTACTGGGGCAATGGCGAGACCAAAAGGCATGACCAATAACTCAAAATGACCATAACTTGTTCGAAAAAACGGCCTTTGGAATATCGGTTTCATGCACTCTAAGCTGGTAGTAACCGGACCTCAAATCAATCTTCAAATAATAACTAGACCAATGAAGTTGATCATCAATACGAGGAAGAGGATAGCGATTCTTAATTGTCACCTTGTTAAACTCACGGTAACCAATGCACATGCGAAGGCTTCCATCTTTCTTCTTAACAAACAGAATAGGGGCTCCCTATGGGAACGAACTAGGCCGAATGAAACCCTTCTCAAATGACTCCTGGAGTTGGTTAGATAATTCTTGCATCATAGGAGGTGCAAGATGATAAGGGGCTTGAGCGATAGGAGTTGCACGAGGTGCAAGATCAATACAAAACTCAACCTAACGTTGAGGCGGAAGGCCAGGCAAATCTTCAGAAAATACATCCGAAAACTCTCGAACCACAGGAATGTCTTCAATCTTCTTCCCTTCTTCAGACGATATAGAAACAAGTGCCAGGATGGCGGTATACCCTTTTCGAAGATACTTGTAGGCTTTCATACAAGAAATAATGCTCAAAGGAACGCCACTTTTTCTCACCGTGCACAGACAAAATCTCACCATCGGGAAGTGGAAGTCGAACACTCTTATCAAAACAAACGATTTTGGCCCGAAACAAAGATAACCAATCTTTACCCACCACGACATCAAAACTACCCAAATCAGCCGGCATGAGATCTATGGGGAAAGACAGACCCGAAAGTTCTAGGCGACATTCCTTATAAATGTGTGTAGCCTCAATTTGCTTACCATTAGCCAACTCTATTAAGTACTTAGCCTCTAAAGGTGCAGGTACAATGTCTAGCAATTGACTAAATGTATCAGATTTGAAACTCTTATTAGCACCAGAGTCAAATAAAACCGAAGCATAGTGATCGTTAAGAAGAAACGTACCAGTAACTATGTCTGGATCCTGTGGGGCTTCCCCTGAACCAATGATGAAGGCACGCACATTCTTTCTGCCACCCCCTTTTTACCATTCCCATTCTTCCCATCATCACCTTGCTTCAACTTTGGACAATCACGCTTGAAATAACCAACCTAACCACAATTATAGCAACCTTGATTAGGCCGAGGAGCTGCTGGAGAGGTTGACTTATCACCAAGTCTAACTCTGCAATTCTAGACTTCATGGTCGGCCTTGCCACAATACTGATACTAAAACCTGTGGCACTGACCGGTTGTGGTGATAATTGCACTTACCACACTTCGGGTAATTCCCATAATAAGAACCTGATTTCTGCCCCAACTAGGCCATAAAAGATGAGTTGGAAGCTTCAATCTCCCTCTACTGCTGAGGCTGGGTGGGAGTGAAGTTCTTACCAGAGTTATCCCACTTCCCTTTGTTCTCAGGAGCTTTCAAACAGTACCCCTCGGACACAAAACACCCACCTCCACCTTCTAGTTCATAAGTTTGTGGGCCAAACGAATAGTCTCTTGAAGAGTAGTCGAGTCAGAAGTAGTAACTAACCCCCTAATCTCATGCACTAAACCAAAAATATAGTGCTCAATCCGCCTAAACATCGGCGTAAGTTTGTGGGCCAAATGAATAGTCTCTTGAAGAGTAGTCGAGTCAGAAGTAGTAACTAACCCGCTAATCTCATGCACTAAACCAAAAATATAGTGCTCAATCCGCCTAAACATCGGCGTAACCAAACCCGGACACATAACAGCAGTTCATGATGCTTGGTGGGGTATTCTTCAATCTCAAAATCCACCATCTTATGGTTCCACAAATGATGTTCCAACTTTTGCACCTCATCCCGAGGGCAATACTCACTCCTCACATGATGAATAAACTCATCCCATGGCATAACATTGGCTTCTCTCAAGCCAAGTGTCTGAGTAGTAGAGTTCCACCAAGTTAGAGCGGGTCTATCCAGAGTACCTGATGCATTCTTCACACGATCCCCCATAGGACAGTTGCACATCGCAAACACATATTCAACCTTCTCAATCCACCTGAGCAGTCCCACTGCTCCCTCAGTACCACTGAAAGAATGAGGCTTGCAGTCCATGAAAGCCTTAAATATACAAACAGGCTGAACCTGAGGAGGAGGTGGTTTTTGGTTAACAGCATTTCCTATACAAACAAGCGACACTGTTTAACCAAAACTAATACAACACCCGAAAGACAGGTAAGAGTAGTAGTAAATAAATTTTACCACCAAGGCCTTGAGCTTGAGCAACCTGAAAGGAAGCTAGAGCAATAGACACTTGCTCTTGGACTAGATTGTTCAGCTCTGCCTGGGTCAAGTTAATGTTGCCAAGACCACCACCGCGCCCGCCAGTATGTCCTCCACGTCTTCCACCATGAGCTCCTGACATCTTCTGACATCATAACGAAAGGAAGAGAAGACAACCAGACCGGATGAATCCGTATTAATTACGTACCATCCAGCTGTAATATCTTGAATTTCTGAATAAATGAACACTACATGTCCATCTATCCTAGAGTGTGATACAATAGTAATCTCAGAGTGAACAGTCACTCAGAGAGGTGTACTATGACTAGTACAGTGCAAGATAGTGTGTATGTGTATGTGTATGTGTATGTGTATGTGTATGTGTATGTGTATGTGTATGTGTATGTGTATGTGTATGTGTATGTGTATGTGTATGTGTATGTGTATGTGTATGTGTATGTGTATGTGTATGTGTATGTGTATGTGTATGTGTATGTGTATGTGTATGTGTATGTGTATGTGTATGTGTATGTGTATGTGTATGTGTATGTGTATGTGTATGTGTGTGTGTGAGAGAGAGAGAGAGAGAGAGAGAGCGAGTGTGTCCATTGGAGGATAAAAGGGAGATGTTCGAATCTTGAATAGATCTTAGGATAACGCCAAAACACTCCAATGTACGCCACTGCTATGCTAGATCAACAAGCTAACAGCTCCGTCTTTAAACCAGAAGAAGGAGGCAAGAGATAGAAATAGATAATAGAAAAACAGATAGAATGGATGATGTAATATCTAAGTAATTATGATATTGACACCCCTGCAATGTTAGTTAATTCCTACTTGACTCGACTCTCAAGTGTGTAACCGTCTAGTGTGTGAGACTCGGCTATAGACCAGACTCTACATGCAGTCCTAGTTCACTATAACCATTGGCTCTGATACCAATCTGTCACACCCTCAAATTGACTTGCGGAGTTTTACCACGAGGCACGTGAAAAAACCAGGTACCAAGTCAATGGTCACAATAAACGACAACTATATGATATGAAAAAGACATAACAAACAACCACGCATTTTAAAGATTGACCACACACGATACAACGGAAGCAGTTTTAAAAGTTACAATCCACAAACCGAATGTAAATGAAATAATTCAGCAGTTTAAAACTATGTTTAATATGGTGCTTAAACCGTATGAAACACGGTGCGACCCCAATGCGCCTAATCGATGCTGCCACCTTAGCGACCTGAGAAAACATGCTATGTTAGTCAACACACAAAGTGCTGGTGAGTTCATAGAGTTTTAAGTTTGCAAAGTAAGTAACCTTTGAAAACCAGACCCAACAATCCTTATAATATACTTGATGCTAGCTAGACATCGTTACATGATATTAAAGCGTTATGAACCATTGCTGAGCATTTATAAGTTTCCTTTAATACCCGCCACGGGTCATCACTCGGTGTCGTAAGTTAGATAGGATAAATATGCAACCCCCCCCCGACCTCCAGTCGACCCGAGTAGGGCTTGCTAGGCCCAATAGATCTATTCACACTTTCTCCGCTATGTATCCACATATTCATGGTTCACAAGTTAGAAAGGACTTAAGATGAAAAGTCGCCTAGTACCCATGTGATATAATGTAATACCGTGGTCTACAAAGTTAGAGTTTATCCCGCATGTTTCTCCCCCAAAAATGACAACAGTAACAGTGGGGCTGTGAAACTCACCTTAGGTTCGACTTCACATAAATAATAAACCAGGCGTGTTATGGTAGTTCCAACTAATGGAAACCTACCATAGATAGCCTATAAGTGTTTGACCGATGATACGTTTGTCTCATAACCCCAAGTTGTGCAAGACCGTGACTTTGTATGTTTGTAAAAGTATTTAATGTTTGACACGGCCACACAAGACTCGACATCCCGTTGGTGACTCATTATTTCAGGTTAATCAAGTATGTATAGTTCTCACACTAGTAATACACATATAACACTTAGTTTTTTTCTAAATATTCAGCAAATTTCATGTTGATGCGAATGAGTTGTCTTTCATCTCATTCACACCCTTTGACCATGCGAATGAGAAGATTTCCATCTCATTTGCACCTTTAGCCGTGCAAATGAGAGCCCATTCGTATCGTTCAGCTAAAAAAGCTATTTTAACAAACAAAAACCCTTCAAAACCGATTGAAAACCCAACAAATCATAACCAAACCCTGGAGTAACATATATCTAATCTAATAGCATGTCATCACACCTGATTCAGTCATCAATTTGTTCATTTTGCATACCAAATCACATATTTCCCAAAATGGCAAATTATGGAGATGTCACATCAATTGCATGAAAACTTTACCCAAAAATTAAAGTACTGAAATCAACCTATAAACATCATTTTCCAGATCATCCAACTTAGTTTCAATCATCCTAATATGCTTCTAACATGTTATTATCCTCATACTCATGTTACAAGCCCTAGATTTATAACATAAACCCCCAAAATGGTCAACGTTCACAGATTATCAATCAATCATTCACACATCACCTAATCATGTTCCTAAACAATCCTAAATCATTTAAACATCATTCTATCAACACAAAACACAAAAACCCCAATTATATGCTCACCAACATCATCTAAATGTGTGTTCTTATAAGAAAACTCATTATTTAGGTCTAGATCTATTTTAACAAGGTTTTAGAAAGGTTTTTATTTAAGAAAACACGTTGAGATCAAATCTGGAAATTAGGGTTTGTCAAAAATACATAAAAATGTAATTAAAAGGGTTTAGATGGTTAGTACACCTTGAACCTTCACTTGATATTGGTTATAAACTTGATTTAGCTTAAGGATCTAATAAATAAGGGAAAAACTCATGTCTACAGTTGGGGTTTGTAAGATAGCACTTGGGGCGAGTTAGGGTTGTGAAATGGTGAAAATGAGGCAAAGAGATGCTTATATAGGCTGCTCTCATTCTCACATGCATTGGTGCGAATGGAAGGTGCGAATGGGACTTCAAACCTCTCATTCACACCTTCATCGGTGCGAATGGGAAGTCTTGTTTCTCATTCGCATCTTTAAAGATGAGAATGAGAAACTATTTCTCTCATTCGCACCTTCGACCCAAAATGATACTTGAAACATATATTATCATTCCAATTCACATATACACGTATTCACAAGTTGTTAATTAATCATAGAACATATTATACTTGATAAGTTACCCCCAAATATGTAAATTCACCAACCACGGGACTCGAGACTTGTGTGCATGTGTATGTTCCCCGATGATTGACTGAATCATCAAACCATGGACATTATGTGCATTCCTACCCGGTGATCCTCCGAATCACCAACCCTTGGACATATGTGTATAAACCGACTCCCGATGATTCCCTGAATCATCGAACTGGCTCAACTAATTCTGTTAAGTACGTTTTATGAATGTTTCGCTAAGGTAGACTTATATGTTTGTAAAAAGTATTAACCTGAGTTTACCGGGTGTCACAAGTTCTCATTTTATCCTAACCTTATATATATACATATATATATATATATTATACATATATATAATCAACATGATTTATAACAATCAAACTAGATAGCAAAAGAAGAGGGATAAAGATATGTACCTTATGCGATAGTCAAGTAAAGTTTGTCTTTTGGATCACTCGTGCATTGGGTCCTATATTTGTATCAATGGGTTCGATAAGAATTAATACATATTTAATGATTTTATATAACTTTATTATGCATGGTAATTTATTGTGTATAAGTTGAATATATTTGAAGGATTAAGTAAGCCACTTAGTTGTTATATTTGTTCTAAGATAATATATATTCTAAATTAATATTTTAGCCAATTTCATAAATTATAGACAGCTTTTTCTTTTATACAAAAGCATCATATTTATAACTCTTCACATATCACTTCATGAGCTTCAGATTTAGTTTAAAAGTCTTCAGAATCACTTCATATACTTCAGAGTCAGTTTAAAAGACTTTAAAATCACTTCATGTACTTCAGAATCAGTTTAAAAGACTTCAGAATCACTTCATATACTTCAGAGTCAGTTTAAAACACTTTAAAATCAGAAATCTGTAACTCTTCCATGATGTCTGGAACTCATCCCATAAATCTGGGTCTCAGATCAGATGTCTTTCTAAACTAGTTTTGATTCAGAATCAGTTTGAAAGACTTCAGAATGATTTCATGTACTTCAAATTCAGTTTAAAAGACTTTAGAATCACTTATTGGACTTTAACTTAAGTTTAGAAAGACATCAAAACTAGTTTAGAAAGACATCTGATCTGAGACCCAGATTTATGGGATGAGTTCCAGACATCATGGAAGAGTTACAGATTTCTGATCTGCATTTGAGTTGTTCTGATCTAGACACCAGATTTCTGATCTAAGTGCGCCCAATTTTTTATTTGTTCTATCCATGAAGAGTTTCAAAAGAGTTTAGTTTAGTTCAGAAGACTTTAGGTTTAGTTCAAAATACTTCAAAGGTAGTTTAAACCACTACTGATATACTTTAAAGATATCAGTTTTAGTTTAAGATACATCAAAACACTTCATATTCAATTTGAAAGTCATCAGAAGTACTTTGAACATCCCGGATTTAGTTTAAAAGTCAACATAAGTACTTTAGGATAAGTTGCTTGACTTTGTACTTAGTTCAGATAGTTAGATCATTTGTTAGAAGTCTTCTAGGCTTATCAAAACTTAACTAAAGTAATCTGAACTCATTAGAACTAACAGAAGCTTCCTAAGAGTTTACATGACTTCAATTGAATTCAGAACTAGTTTTAAACCTTCCTAAGAGTTCATATTATCACTAAGTCAAGAGAAAGTGTTTAAGATGTTCTAAAGTTCTTATCTTCAGTAGTTATCATTAACAATAGTGAATGCATTAATTTTATGATTACTAATATTGTTTGGTTACTAATATTATGAAATGGTAAAAATGTTGAGTTTGAAAGAATACCTTAGTAGTTGTCGATGGTTGTTTTTAAGGTGGATCTTGGTGCTTCACTAAAGGATTGACAACTTTTTTGGGAGTATTATTTTAAAAGAAAAGTTACTGATTAAGGTATGAGGGGAGTTGTGAGAAGAATAATTATTTCTAAGCTTTTATTTATAGTCAAGAGTGATTTGAAAATATGTATACGATTGCAGAGGTTTGTCGAATATCAACTTTACAAGTAATACCACTTGCAACTTATATTTCATTATTTATAATTTCCTCCATTCAATTGTATATCAACTTATATCTTATTATATATATATATATATATCAAGTTACATTATTGTTTTCTAGAAACCTCAATAATATGCTTCAAATTTTGAAGTCTTTAGCAATTATTAGTAGTTATACATCAAATAACCACAATTTTATAAAAGAAAAAAATATTTCAACTAAAAAATTGGTTATTACAAAAAGTTACAACTAATTAGGTTTATTTACTTCCCATTCAATTCAAAAATGGAATATAATAAAAGTGTGTATATATGCATGCATATTGAGGAAGGAAGGAATTAAAATGTGGGCCGGAAGGAATGATTGAGCTTTTTAATTGATAAGTCCATTCCTTACTTCTAAGTGTAATCAAAGATATTCTTATCTTCTCCTTTATAATGGTGTATTAGTGTGTCTTCAATTTAGTATTCAACTTGCTTATCGATCTGTAGTATTCAACTTGTTCATTGATCTCAAAAGAAAATTAACTTAATGGCCTCTTCAATTGGTATTTCTCCCTTTCTTTATATATGCTTACTTTGGGGGCTCATTTTAGGAATAAAAAAATAGGTTGATTGAGATAATTGTGCTTTAGTTATTATTTTGTATTAAAAAAATAAAAGTACCACCAAATGGGTTAATCTAATAGTTAATACACTATTTGTCTAAAAATCAAAGTTATTTTGTTTATCTCAGTTTGTATAATATGTTAGTAGATTCTCCAAATACAATACTAACATATATTTATATAATGATCTAAATACATTCTGAATCTTTGGATGTTAAAATCATGAACGTGGTTACATGGTCTAAAATTTTATATTATATATTGTAACATAAATATATAATTGATGTAGTTGCTATGGAGCCGCTCCATCACTTTCGTTAAGACCATCTGCTCAACCTTGTGCATCTGCAGCAGCCGACTCACAAAAAAAAATGTAGACGATGAGGATGAAGTTGAAGATGAAGTTGAATTTGTGGAAGAATACCATCATAGCAGCCTTTGTAAGGAACAGATATGGTCATTTGTGACTACTCATTGCAAAAATTCTGTGTATGACCTGACCGCGATCCTACAAAATCAACTGTTACATCTTGACCATAATCTTAAACATTATTCAGATGATTATGAGTTTAAGTGTCATGTCAGCAATCTTATGTAGAAGAATATCCCATACTATTATCGTTTGATCTGCTACTTTGTGATGGATATAATTTATACTACTTTGTTGGAGCAGAAGATAAACCACCCTAGTCACCCTCACCAACTGGAGCAAATGCCAAGGCCCATAATATCAAGTTGAGTAGCTTGTGGTAACAAAGATGACGGGTCTTCTTTGACTGTACCACCTGTCCTAAGTTTTCAATCAATCTGGACTATCCTTTCACTATTTGGATCAAAGAGCTAAACTTTATCCATGTTGTAGGGTCTGTTATGTCATGTTCGATTCTCATTTATGGATTTACAAATGCGATAAATATCGTTATTACGTGCATTTTGATTGTGCGACTTCAAAGAGAGGCATTTATGTCCATACTCCTAACTGCAAGTGAGCATACTCTTTTTGTTTATTTTATTAATATACATGTCACACCCTCAAATTCCACATGCGGGGTTTTACCGCGAGGCGCGTGACACACCAGGATCCAAGTCAACGGTCACAATAAACGACATCTATATGATAAGAAAACAACGTAAACTACCATTGAGTTTCAAACCATTCTAACACAGCGGAAGCAAAATGTATTATTACAAACTAAAAGTAAACTCAAAGTCTGAAATGTTTCACAAAACATGCATATGATCCCTAGACGCCGTGAGACTCCGTGCGCCTACACTCAATGCTGCTACCTTAGCGACCTGAGAAAACATGCCAAAAAGACGTCAACATATAATGCTGGTGAGTTCACGGGTTTTTAAGTAAAACGTTTCACGAACTTTTAAAAGACTATTATGATACTATCGACCGATGAAGACACTCGTTAAACGTTTGAACTCCATAACGAACCTCCCAAACAAACTCTCGCCCACCGCGATTAACGAACTACCATTCCATGGCCAACGAACTACTATATCATAGCTAACGAACTACCACATAGTGGTTAACGAACTACCGCATCGCGGCGAACGAACTGCCACAACATAGGCCATATAATACTGAATATAAATGAATACTTTGAACCCAAACGAACCCTCCCAAACGTAATGAACTTGCGAACACAATTGACACACGTTTAAAGAGCACAACATGTTTTCTCCCCCGAAAATGTAAAACCAGTAAAAGAGTGGGGCCGTGAACTCACCTTAGAATGCGTCCTCAGTTAGTACAGAAATCCGATACGTGTGTGATAGCCCCCAACTAGTGGCGACCTATCAATGCGTTTACATAAGTGTGATGACTACTAACCCGAAGGCTAATCAGTCCCCAAGTTGTCCAGACCGTGACCGTGTATGTTGAAAACATGTTTAAACATTAAACCGACCAACCCAGACAGTACTCGGCATCCCATTGGTGACCCGACATCCCACGTGTTAGCCGAAAGCAAGATATCATGCAACTTATGCAATTAAACACTTAGCATGCGCAAACATTCACCCTATCTAGCATAACGCCCAATTAACGCATAACAAAGTCCGAACACGTGTTACCAAGTCATTAGACATGTCCTGGGGTTCCTAACATGTTCCTAGGTGTCAATCCGTGTTTCGGATGTTAAAATATACATACAACAGCATTACACGCGATTAGGAATCAAACTAGCATTTAGGATTGTAATCACTAGTAGAAGTGGCATGTAGGATTGTAATCACTAGTAAAAGTGGCATTTAGGATTGTAATCACTAGTAATTGCATGAACTTCAGGCGATTAGTGTAAGACCCGCAAAACCGGTGTCAAACAGTTGGGTTAAAATTCTTAAATATGAGAAACATGCGTAAGTTTTTCTTTCGAAAGAGTATGTATACGCAGCGGAAAAATCATTTAGAATAGAATCTATAAAACACATGAACATTATTTATTCAATTGTAACTCGAATTTAAAATTTTCATGTGTAAACAAAAGTCATCTTCGACTAGAAATGCCTTCAATTGCCAGGTAGCTTCTCGCATCGCCAAGCAGTCATCCATCCATCTCGCTATTAACCTGAAATCAATCTAACGTGTATGCAAAAGTCAGCTACGCTGAGTGAGTTCAAGTTTTATAATTTTATATAAACAAGTATTTTGTCAAAATAAGAATTAACAAAATACCTCAACCTCAGAGTTAACAATAAGCGCAATCCGCTAATTTGTTTTTCCCCAAGCAAAACAAAAATCAATGTCTAGGATAGGCATACTCTGCCTAATTACCTCAAGACTTCAATTAACAATTATAATAAGCGCATATCGCCTTTAACACAAAGTACAATCAAGTCTATCTAAGCGCATTCCGCTTGCTAGACTCAAACCGAAACTACAGATCAGAGCAGGCATATCCCACTTCCTGTCATAGCTCAGGGTATTATATCAGAAAATATAATCCAAACCGAAGCTAGAGATCAAACCAGGCATATCCTATCTCTGTCATGACTCAGTTTATAAGAATACATATAATATGAACTATGTAGCATTCCTAACTCAAAACCAAGACCAGAGATCAGAGCAGGCATATCCCACTTCTGTCATAGCCGAGTTCGACATATCAGGTAGCTCTCAACATAGTCTATTATATATAATAACAAGTATAACATAAACTAAGCAACAACCATAACACAAAACCAATACCTTAGATCAGAGAAGGCATATCCCACTTCTGTCATGGGCCAGTTTATAAGGTCAGGTAATCGCCAAACATAGTTTATATATTTATAGAAACACATATAACTTAAACCTATATATACACCTATATATAGGTACATTCATTTTTATATACGTATAAACATATACAACTATCCAAATATATATTTTATTCTAGTTGCCTGCAAACATGTAGGTATAAAAAACATAATAACCTACTCGCATTTTAAGCCTAGAAAAATATATTTGAGTTAGTATGGATTTCGTTCGTATGTAAAAATATTTATAACTTCACATTAGGCATAAACTATGTGACAACCATAGCAAAAACTATACCATAAATCAGAGCAGCCCTATCCCACTTCTAATGACACATATAACTTAAACCATATAATAACGCATTAGACGCATTCCGCCCACTTACGTTTTATACCAAAAAAAATACGTACGCGCTAATATGTATTTCGATCGTACACAAAAATATTTATAAATTGATAAAAATATTTTGTTACTTCATAAAAATAATGGTTTAGCATGCACGTCAGCCCAAAATATTTAGAAAATAATAACTAAAAGAGTGGGCACAAGAACTCACAGGTTGCAAAGCTTCCAAACCCGCAAGCCAACAGTCTCAAACTACGTCCATATGCAAAACTCTAAACTGCGCGACACCAATTTCGGATCACCCCGGACCATTCGAACCCGAGTACCCATGCGCGTCCACCACCTCCATTCATACCAACCCATGTGGACTTTCATATCCATTTAGCACCACGCATCCATGCATCAAAACTACTACATGTTTCACCAAATCATTCCCACGATGAAGAATTATTATTATTATTATTATTATTATTATTATTATTATTATTATTATTATTATTATTATTATTATTATTTTTTTACACACACTCACCAAGTTTATAGCCCATTATTCCATGAATGAACATCAAGCTATCATGAAATGGAGACCACAAGATACCCATAATAACCTACTGTTTCATATGTGGTACCATGTGGTACAAGGACTTAAACATTGCTACAACTTAGCACATGAACTAAGCTATAATAAGATGATTCCCTTTGAAGCAGAGTGACCTACGGTCTCCATCCCACCAAGCCAAGTTCTTTTTTTTTTTGCCAAGCTCGCAGCGTAACCGACACCCAAGATAGTCTTCGCTTGGCAAATATTGACGCGGAAACCGAAGACCAAACCAACTCCAAGAACAACGGAGGTGACGCTCTCGAAACCCTCAATAAAGATATATATCCGAACATGATACTTGTTTAAATCATACCATCTTTAAAGAATCGAAACAGGAGCGTGATCAGTACCTTAGAATTGGCTATGAAGGCCAAGATCGGAAACGACAATCAAACGCACTTAGGCGGCGACGCGACTATGTCAAGGAAACAACTACTGTAGTGGTACCCATCTACATCGCCACCACCCTACGCCTTGCCTCCTCCCATAACCACCAACCAAACCACCATCTTCATCACCGCTACCACTTCCTAAAATCACAACCGAAGCATCCTTTGTCACCTTGCAAATTGCTAGATAGCAACCGATTTGAACACCACCGCCGTTGTGAACTCCCTCTTCGATCTCTCTTTATTCGTTTGATGTTTTATAGCCGTAAGAAGTATAAGCATCTAGGTTTCTTTCTTATGAATGAGTTTAAAAACTCATAATTTACATAAGGGCCCTCAAGCTTTCATTTGGTGATGACTTGCTACCAAAGTTAAGTTAAAACACCTTTCAATAATGACATTTGGGTCCCTCCAGTATTTTTAAGCCATTCTGTTAGGACAAAAAGGATTGGTGAAACCACTTTTGCAAACCTTAGTCTAATTCACTTCTGTCAAAATACTCTAAGTATAGAACTGCTGAAGACAAAGGATCAAACTGCTGAGAAGAGATTCGGAAGTGCTGAAGAAGAAAAGTCATCAGAAGTTCTGAAGTTCAAACCAGACACTTCTACTGAAGAACTACTGAAGACAAACTACTCATCAGTAGTTTGTCATTCATCAGTACTTACAGAAGATCTTTTCCACCGCCTTTGTATATCAGTAGTTTAATACTTTAGTATTTCTTTTTGCTTTTGGCAAGGTTCATGTATTTGTAAAGTCTATAAATAGAAGGGTTCATCCCTCTGTTTTAGACATTGATTTTAATACAAGAAATCCTTCAACACTTATTATTGTTATTTCCATTTCGTGTTTACTGAGAATCTGTCAAAGTGTTTCATTCTCATTCAATACTTAGATTCTCAATAAACACTTATCATTTATTAGTTCTTGAATCCAGGGGGAGTAATAACTCCTGTTGATAAGTGTAGCTTTAAACTTATAAACATTCCGCTGTGCTATCACTCATCAAGAACTTGCTAAACACTTAAGTGTCAACTAGCAAGTTCAACCAAAAGAGCAATACACTGATCCAACACATTCTATATGTGAAACCCGTTTATCGGTTCATAAATAGCATCGGACACGTCAATATCCATTAACTAAACTACTTGAAAAGAACCGGGTATTAGTTTTTGTCTAAAAATATACTGGCGAATTTTCAGGATGTTACAATTAGGTTCCTATTCGCATGAAGCATCATGCGAGTAGGAGCCTACTTGCCTCTACACATCTGTAGTGCATTTTCGCGCGTCGAACACTCTGAATCAGATCCGAAACATGTAAAAACACCCAATACCCAACCCAAACATTAACCCAACTATTTCAAGCAAAAACCCCTAATTTATCATCACCCTAGCCGTCCCGAATGCACGCGGTTTCCAAAATAGCATATCTTGCATGTAAGCATCACATCAACATGTAAAACTTACCCTAAATAGCAAATACTCAGGTTTCATCACATAACGGCATTATCCGACATTGCCCTACTGTTCTAGCATCATCCTAGAGCAAACCCTATCCTCAAACAATCAACCAAACACAACATATCATCATCAATCCACCATAATCGCCCAAACGGGTCAAAACGCCTAATATCAATATCACACATCTATGAACCTTCAAATCCCTAGATTATCATCATATTAGCTTATCTAGATCAGAAACATATCAATAACACAAGAACAATCATGTTTAGACGATAAAGATCCTATCTTGCATGACTACATCACATAAAACAAGTATAGATGTGTGGGTTTGTTTTGAAACCGATTTTAATAAGTTTTCAAAGACACAAACGTTTATAAATCAGGTCTGGACCTTTAGGGATCAAAACAATACTATTATAAAGGTTTAGGATGAAGAACACACCTTGAAATGGTGAGATTATGGGTTGTAAGACTTGAAAATATGATTTCTTGCTCAAAAACGAGTTGCAGAGGTTGGATAAGGTGTGGGGTGGCTTTGGGTGTATTAGGGTTTCACAAATGATGTTTTTGAAACATAAGGGTGGTATTTATAGGCGTTTTTAGTCGTGACCTGCAGTATAGGCGAGTACGCAGATGTTATTGGCGAGTAGGATCCTATTCGCTAGTAACAACTAGCATTTAGGCCCTACTCCTAGTAATACTAGCATTTAGGCCCTATTCACTAGTAACAACTAGCATTTAGCCTACTCACTAGTAACAACTAGCATTTAGCCCCTAATCACTAGTAACAACTAGCATTTAGTGTCACACCCTCAAATTTCCACATGCGGGGTTTTACCGCGAGGCGCGTGACACACCAGAATCCAAGTCAACGGTCACAATAAACGACATCTATATGATAAGAAAACAACGTAAACTACCATTGAGTTTCAAAACCGTTCTAACACAGCGGAAGCAAAATGTATTATTACAACTTAAAAGTAAAACTCAAAGTCTGAAATGTTTAACAAAATATGCATATGATCCCTAGACGCCGTGAGACTCCGTGCGCCTATACTCAATGCTGCTACCTTAGCGACCTGAGAAAACATGCCAAAAAGACGTCAACATATAATGCTGGTGAGTTCACAGGTTTTAAGTTCGTAAACGTTTTCATGTGTAAAGCAATTCCTCATAAAGTTCCAAGTGTGCAAAAGTTCCAAGTAAATAACAAACGTTCCCTTACTACTACGACTATGTTGCTAAAACCATTA
Source organism: Ambrosia x helenae (assembly GCA_030844895.1). Classification (NCBI taxonomy): domain Eukaryota; kingdom Viridiplantae; phylum Streptophyta; class Magnoliopsida; order Asterales; family Asteraceae; genus Ambrosia; species Ambrosia x helenae. Next base: position 16,414 of record JAUTDX010005953.1, read on the forward strand.
CTGACAAACGTTGCTCAAGTTGCTGCCCATGTGTCAAGTGTCAAGTGTCAAGTAGAGACAATATGCACCCGCCCGGCTCCCAGCCGTCAGGTGGGGTTCGTCACACCCGATAGATCTATCCACATTTCCCCCGTTGTGCCCCGCACATTCATGGTTTCAATAGGGACTTAGGTTTCGTCGTATAGTAAATAAGTGCCAAGCGTCAAGTGTCAAATGCCAAACATCAATATTTAAAAGTGTCAAGTGCCAATGTTTAAATATGCCAAGTGCCAAACGTGTCACGTTTCTTAAAAGAGTCACATTCCCAAAAGGCGTCATGTTTCTAAAAGCGTTGCGTTTCAAAAGTGTTGTGTTTCAAAAGCGTCGTGTTTCAAAAAGCGTTGCGTTTCAAAAGCGTTATGTTTCCAAAAGTGGTAAGTTTCATAAGAGTTGTGTTTTCGAATCATAAACGCTGCATTGCTAAAACGTGTGGCATGCTTCTCCCTCGAGAGAAAAGAGTATAAAAGAGGGGCCGTGAAACTCACCTTAGAGTGCGTCTTCTGATAACTAGAATTCCAACACGTGTATGATAATCCCAACTAATGACAACCTATCAATGAGTTTACATAAGTGTGATGACTATTAACCCGAAGGCTAACTAGTCCCCGATTGTCCAGATCTTGACTACGTGTGTTAAAAAGTGTGTTTAAACGTTAACCGGACATCCCAGACCGACCCGACATCCCGTTGGTGACCCATTACATCAATTAGTCATGCACATAAGTTTAACACATAAGTTTCAAGCATAAAACACTTAGTTTGCATCAAAAATCTCATTCCGGACATCAGATGGTCGAATGTGGTTTTTCCCATTTCCACGTTCGCCCGTTTGAGCCACGTTCGCCCGTTTTTCCCACATTTTGTTCCACGTTCGCCCGTTTGAGCCACGTTCGCCCGTTTTCCCACGTTCGCCCGTTTTTCCACGTTCGCCCGTTTTTCCACGTTCGCCCATATTTTATTCCACGTTCGCCCATTCGAACCAATTTTATTCCATGTTCGCCCGTTTTCATCAGCATTTTATAAAACGCACCAAAACGCATCTAAACGGTCCGAAAACATCACGAAACATTACCAATCACAGCAGTCAACTATCATTAACATATTCCTACATAACCCTACCAATTTTATCCCGAAATCCGTCCGTTTTACAAGTTACCCGAAATAGCAAATTATGGAGATGTCACATCAAACGCATGCAATCTTTACCCAATTAGGAAACTTTATGAAATCAATCAATAATCAACTTAATATACTCAGATTATCATGAACAATAAACCCCCCAATCATATCCTTATCACTATCATCATGAACAAGCCCTAGATCTAACCCAAAATCCCCAAAATGAACATAACATCATCAATAATCAATTGTAACCTATCTCAATCATAAATCATCATCAATAACAGTCCTAGATCATTGTCATAACATCTATACAGCAATCAATCATCAAACAATGCATAACATCACATAAAACACCATTAACACATGTTATTTTGTATGAAAACTCATTGTTTATGAATAGGTTTTGTTTAGAAAGATATTAGGAAGGTTTTTATTCATGAAAACATGTTTGAATCAGATCTGGACTCTTGGGGTTTAATGAAAACGAATTGAAATGCTTTAAAAATGATTTAGAATGAAGAACACACCTTAGATCTTTGTGTAGAAGATGTTTGTAGGTTAGATTATAGAAAACAAGGGCAAAAACTCCTTCCCCAATGTTTAAAGTTGCTAGAGAGTGTTTAGAGACGTTTAGGGTTTGTGAAATGGTGAAAAATGACAAAGTGTGGTATTTATACTATGTCCACATTCGCCCCTTTTACCTGGGCGAATGTACCCTCCTTCGACCCTTTCACAGGGTCGAACGTACCCTGACTTGGTCGAATGAAATTCTTTAAATTCCATATCCCAGGTTCGCCCCTTTTACAAGGGTCGAACGAGGAGTATTGTCCAGGTTCGCCCATTCGATTGGTCGAACCAGGACTCATGTTTTTCTAGTTTTTCCAATTTGTCGTGTTTAACGCATTTTAACGCACCCTAACATACGAGCATGCAACCTTAGTCTATGTTTAACATATTTAAGCATGGATGATTATCTACACATCATTTAAACACATCTAAGCATATAATCCACCAAACGACAATTAGTCTACACATACACTTAATTAGTTTATGTAATTCACCAACAACGGGACTCGTATCGTGTGTGTGTGTGTGTGACTAACCCAATGATCTCCCGAATCATTGGACCCTGGACAATACGGACTGTGTTCCGACTCTACTGACCCCATCAAGTATGTTTAATAAACGTTTTTCGCTAAGGTAGACTTATGTGTTTATAAAATGTTGACCCAAACATGCCGGGTGTCACATCATCCCCCTGTTGAAAGAATTTTCGTCCCGAAAATTTCCCGAAGTCAAAGAGAACGAAGCGATAAAAAGAAAAATTTTCCCGGTCGTCACATCATCCCCCTGTTGAAAGGAATCTCGCCCCGAGATTCACTCTTCGACAGTAATGAGTGTCGACCTAACCCAAGTAACGTTTCCCAGAACACAAACAAAATGATAACCACGAACGAAAGATGATATCAACAGATACTCTATGCCGGGGAACCGCCCTCCCCAAAGTGAATACAAAACAATGAATCCTCCTGATCGAAGGCCTACTAGAGACTACTGTGATCGGTATAAATGACACACCGGTACCGTCCAAGTAGCATCTCCAGAGGACCCACATCAGACCCATGAATGCAAAACGATGACCAAATACCAAACTGAATGCACACAATGAATACGAATCGCCAAACAATGTGAATGAGAATGAATACGAGCATAACGAAAATCAAGAAAAGAATACTCACCAGTAACAGTATCAGGATCCTCCTGGTTCTCCCTAGCGCCAATGACATAAACATGACCACGAGTAGTTCGACCGCCGCCTTCGTTCCCAGCACCACCTGCAGTCCCTTGGTTCAGCTTAGGACAATCCCGCTTGAAGTGCCCAGTCTCCCCACAGTTAAAACACCCATGGTTTCCCCGAGGAGCAGGAGCGGGGACAACCGCTTGAGTCTGTTTCGGCTGCAGATTGACCCTACAATCCTTAGCCATGTGACCGACTCGCTGACAACGATTACAGCGAAACGCATCGCAACCCCCAACATGGTGATACCCACACGTGTTACACTTCGGACTCTTACCAACATAACCCCCAGTCTTCTGCTCAGATGACGCTCCCACAACGTCCTGCCTCTTAACCTGTTGTTGAGACGACCCAACGTTCTTCCCAACACTCTCCCACTTCCTCTTGTTGTCCGCAGGGCTTTCACAGCAGCACCCCTCTGAGGTAGAACGCCCTCAGCAACCTTCATGTTGGTCAGCTTGTGAGCTGCCCGAACAGTGGCCAACATAGTAGTGTGATCAGCAGCGGCAACAAGTCCAGCAATCTCCGGCACTAACCCAGCAACGTAGTGCTCAATCCTCCGGTACTCCGGTGTAGCCAAACCGGGGCACATCACAGCCAACTCGTTGTGCCTAGCAGTAAACTCCTCGATCTCCGACCCAACCATCTTCAGATTCCAGAACTCATGCTCCAACTTCATAATCTCGTCCCTCGGGCAATACTCCGCTCGCAACATCTGAACGAACTCGGACCACGGCATAGCATTGGCCTCACCCAGGCCAAGGTTCGCAGTGGTGGAGTTCCACCAGGTCAAAGCGTGTCCCTCTAGAGTAGCAGAAGCATACTTGACACGATCAGCGTCAGGACAGTTACACATAGCAAACACCGACTCGATCTTCTCTAACCACCGGAGCAGACCCACTGCCCCTTCAGTCCCATTGAAGAAATAGGGCTTACAGTCCATGAACTTCTTGTAGGTGCACCCAGACTGCACCTGATTAGTATTTCCCAGGGTCTGCTGAGCAGCCTGGAAAGCAGCCAACGCAACATTCAACTGCTGCTGCAACATGTTCTCCAACTCCGCCTGAGTCATGGTGATGTTCCCACCACCTCGTCCACCGCCATTGCGACCCCCGCCGCCACCACGGCGTCCACCAGCACGTCCACCAGCGCGACCAGACATGTTCTGCCAAACATGAGACAAGACACTCAAAATCACCAACAGATCGAGCTACAAGTGACCAAACGAATTCAGAACGTGGTTCCAGCATGACCATTAGTCCGAACACGAAGTCCACCAAAATTTTCATGCATTTCGATTTATGATTTCGTGTGCACCCGAAATAACAAATCGCTCTACATGGTCCTCTAGGCGTGCTCCTAGCTAGAACTTCAAATCACCCGATACACACATTCCTAAAAGAAACTGTTATCGCACGAAGATCCCAAAGTGAACAGTCACTCAGGAGTGTACTATGACAAGTACTAGTGCATGATAGTGTTTGTGTAGGCAAGTATGTACATTAGAGCATAGAGGGGAGATATCCAAAAACCCGGAAAGATCTCAAGAATGTGCCGAAGCCACCCCAATGTACACTACTGTCAAGTATAAGCGATAAGCCCCTTCATCTTCAAACCCGAAGAAGAAGATAGAACCCAGGTAGGAATAACAAAAGATGGATAATGTGATACTGTGTGATGAGGACACTGACACCCCGACAAGGTTAGTATGTTTACCAAATGACACGACTCGTAACTATGTGTGACCGTCTAACGTGTGTGATACTCGGCTATAGACTAGACTCTACATGCAGTCCTAGTTCACTATAACCATTGGCTCTGATACCAATCTGTCACACCCTCAAATTTCCACATGCGGGGTTTTACCGCGAGGCGCGTGACACACCAGGATCCAAGTCAACGGTCACAATAAACGACATCTATATGATAAGAAAACAACGTAAACTACCATTGAGTTTCAAAACCGTTCTAACACAGCGGAAGCAAAATGTATTATTACAACTTAAAAGTAAAACTCAAAGTCTGAAATGTTTAACAAAATATGCATATGATCCCTAGACGCCGTGAGACTCCGTGCGCCTATACTCAATGCTGCTACCTTAGCGACCTGAGAAAACATGCCAAAAAGACGTCAACATATAATGCTGGTGAGTTCACAGGTTTTAAGTTCGTAAACGTTTTCATGTGTAAAGCAATTCCTCATAAAGTTCCAAGTGTGCAAAAGTTCCAAGTAAATAACAAACGTTCCCTTACTACTACGACTATGTTGCTAAAACCATTACTGACAAACGTTGCTCAAGTTGCTGCCCATGTGTCAAGTGTCAAGTGTCAAGTAGAGACAATATGCACCCGCCCGGCTCCCAGCCGTCAGGTGGGGTTCGTCACACCCGATAGATCTATCCACATTTCCCCCGTTGTGCCCCGCACATTCATGGTTTCAATAGGGACTTAGGTTTCGTCGTATAGTAAATAAGTGCCAAGCGTCAAGTGTCAAATGCCAAACATCAATGTTTAAAAGTGTCAAGTGCCAATGTTTAAATATGCCAAGTGCCAAACGTGTCACGTTTCTTAAAAGAGTCACATTCCCAAAAGGCGTCATGTTTCTAAAAGCGTTGCGTTTCAAAAGTGTTGTGTTTCAAAAGCGTGTGTTTCAAAAAGCGTTGTGTTTCAAAAGCGTTATGTTTCCAAAAGTGGTAAGTTTCATAAGAGTTGCGTTTTCAAATCATAAACGTTGCATTGCTAAAACGTGTGGCATGCTTCTCCCCCGAGAGAAAAGAGTATAAAAGAGGGGCCGTGAAACTCACCTTAGAGTGCGTCTTCTGATAACTAGAATTCCAACACGTGTATGATAATCCCAACTAATGACAACCTATCAATGAGTTTACATAAGTGTGATGACTATTAACCCGAAGGCTAACTAGTCCCCGATTGTCCAGATCTTGACTACGTGTGTTAAAAAGTGTGTTTAAACGTTAACCGGACATCCCAGACCGACCCGACATCCCGTTGGTGACCCATTACATCAATTAGTCATGCACATAAGTTTAACACATAAGTTTCAAGCATAAAACACTTAGTTTGCATCAAAAATCTCATTCCGGACATCAGATGGTCGAATGTGGTTTTTCCCATTTCCACGTTCGCCCGTTTGAGCCACGTTCGCCCGTTTTTCCCACATTTTGTTCCACGTTCGCCCGTTTGAGCCACGTTCGCCCGTTTTTCCCACGTTCGCCCGTTTTTCCCACGTTCGCCCGTTTTTTCCACGTTCGCCCAATATTTTATTCCACGTTCGCCCATTCGAACCAATTTTATTCCACGTTCGCCCGTTTTCATCAGCATTTTATAAAACGCACCAAAACGCATCTAAACGGTCCGAAAACATCACGAAACATTACCAATCACAGCAGTCAACTATCATTAACATATTCCTACATAACCCTACCAATTTTATCCCGAAATCCGTCCGTTTTACAAGTTACCCGAAATAGCAAATTATGGAGATGTCACATCAAACGCATGCAATCTTTACCCAATTAGGAAACTTTATGAAATCAATCAATAATCAACTTAATATACTCAGATTATCATGAACAATAAACCCCCCAATCATATCCTTATCACTATCATCATGAACAAGCCCTAGATCTAACCCAAAATCCCCAAAATGAACATAACATCATCAATAATCAATTGTAACCTATCTCAATCATAAATCATCATCAATAACAGTCCTAGATCATTGTCATAACATCTATACAGCAATCAATCATCAAACAATGCATAACATCACATAAAACACCATTAACACATGTTATTTTGTATGAAAACTCATTGTTTATGAATAGGTTTTGTTTAGAAAGATATTAGGAAGGTTTTTATTCATGAAAACATGTTTGAATCAGATCTGGACTCTTGGGGTTTAATGAAAACGAATTGAAATGCTTTAAAAATGATTTAGAATGAAGAACACACCTTAGATCTTTGTGTAGAAGATGTTTGTAGGTTAGATTATAGAAAACAAGGGCAAAAACTCCTTCCCCAATGTTTAAAGTTGCTAGAGAGTGTTTTGAGGCGTTTAGGGTTTGTGAAATGGTGAAAAATGACAAAGTGTGGTATTTATACTATGTCCACATTCGCCCCTTTTACCTGGGCGAATGTACCCTCCTTCGACCCTTTCACAGGGTCGAACGTACCCTGACTTGGTCGAATGAAATTCTTTAAATTCCATATCCCAGGTTCGCCCCTTTTACAAGGGTCGAACCAGGAGTATTGTCCAGGTTCGCCCATTCGATTGGTCGAACCAGGACTCATGTTTTTCTAGTTTTCCAATTTGTCGTGTTTAACGCATTTTAACGCACCCTAACATACGAGCATGCAACCTTAGTCTATGTTTAACATATTTAAGCATGGATGATTATCTACACATCATTTAAACACATCTAAGCATATAATCCACCAAACGACAATTAGTCTACACATACACTTAATTAGTTTATGTAATTCACCAACAACGGGACTCGTATCGTGTGTGTGTGTGTGTGACTAACCCAATGATCTCCCGAATCATTGGACCCTGGACAATACGGACTGTGTTCCGACTCTACTGACCCCGTCAAGTATGTTTAATAAACGTTTTTCGCTAAGGTAGACTTATGTGTTTATAAAATGTTGACCCAAACATGCCGGGTGTCACATTTAGCCCTACTCACTAGTAACAACTACATTTAGTCCTTAATCACCCCAAGGGGCTTCTACTCGCCTATAGCCTAATATCCGAGGATTTTGGCGCGTTCAACCCTAAATTTAAATATATAAACACGTGTTCACAAACCGACAAGTCACATAAATATTACCAACATATAATCATGATAAATAACACGTACCCCGCCCGATCACCAATTCCCGGACCCGAGATTTACTTGTGTGCTTAAACCCGCGATTCTACAGATCACCTATTCTTGTTCACTTGGTTATGGACCGAAACCCAATGAAACCCGTGGATCATCGAACGACTCAACTTACCTAGTTAACTATGTTTGAAAACGTTTTTTCGCTAAGGTAACTTATGTGTTTTTGTAAAATGTTAACCTAAACGTGCCGGGTGTCACATCATCCCCCTGTTGAAAGTATTTTCGTCCCGAAAATTTCCTGAAGTCAAAGAGAACGAAGCGATAAATAGAAAAATTTTCCCGTCGTCACAATATATATATATATATATCTCAAGTTACATTATATTTTTCTAGAAACCTCAATAATGTGCATTCTCATTTTGAAAGTCTTTAGTAATTATTAGAACTAATACATCATATATACACATTTAATAAAAGAAAAAAAAATATTTCCAACTAAAAAAATGGTTAAACATAAAGTAACAACTAATTAAGTTTATTTACTCCATTCAATCCAAGAATGGAATATAATAAAAGTGTATATATGCATGCATGTTAAGGAAGGAAGGAATCAAAATGTGGGGACGGAAGGAATGATTTAGATTTTTTATTGAAAGGTACATTCCTTACTTGTAAGTGTAACCAAAGATATTCTTACCTCCTCCTTTAGAATGGTGCATTAGTGTGTCTTCAATTTAGGATTCAACTTGATCATCATCTATAGTATTCAACTTGCTCATCGATCTGAGAAGAAAATTAACTTAGTGGCCTCTTCAATTGGTATTTCTCCTTTTTCTTTATATATGCTTACTTTTGGTGCTCATTTTA
>JAUTDX010005954.1:0-36032 GCA_030844895.1 Ambrosia x helenae
TGGGGAATGGTCCAAGTGGTGTAATACTGGACTGACTTTTTGTCAACAGATTTGACTTTTTGTCAACAGATGATTGAGCAGTAGATGTAATAGGTGAGCAGTGGTTTGAGGGTAGGACTGCCAACAGTGGCTGACTCAGCTGTGACAGAGTTTTGATAGGTGTTTTGAACAGCTGCTTCCTCTGATGCAGAATAGACTTTATAGTGACTTGGGATCACAACTCTGTTCTGTAATCTTGTTGAAGGAGATGTGAAATACCGTGCACTGTTAGTTTTATAGTAATATCTTCAAATTTGAATTTATCTAAATCAAACAACTCAGCAGGATTTGCTGGGATTTTTAGGGATGAAAGTTCATTGAACTTTACATTCAGAGTTTCTTCAATTGTCTGGTCCTTGTGTTAAATACTTTACAGGCCTTGGCAGTAGAAGAATATCCCAGAAAATATCCACAATCTACTTGGCTACAAATTTTGAATGGAATCTTTAAGATTAAAAATGAAACATAGGCACCAAAGATTTTGAAAAATGAGATTAATGGTTGGATTTTGAACAAAATTTCATAAAGCAGTATTTTGATGTCTTGGGTTGATTAAAACTCTGTTTTGAACATAGCAAGCATGTTTTACAGCTTCTGCCCAGAAGACAGTGGCAAACCAGAATCTGCTAGCTTGGTTTCTTGCAGCTTCAATGAGAGTTCTATTTTTCCTCTCAACCACCCCATTTTGCTCTGGTGTTCTTGGGATGCTGTACTTCCTCAACAATCCCTTTGACACACAAAATCATCCAACTCCTTATTTTTAAACTCTGTTCCATTGTCACTTCTAAAGACTTTTTACTGGCAAATCATATTGTTTTCAACTTTGGTGACAAAGTCCTTCAAGATACATGCAGTCTCATCCTTAGAGTGTAAAAAGTAAGTCCATGTAAACCTAGAAAAATCATCACTATGACCAAGACAAAATCTCTTTCTTCTTAGACTCATGATTTTAACTGGCCAAACAAGTCCATGTGCAACAATTGTAGACATTGACTTGTTTTGACTCATCAATGATTTGTAAGAGCTTTTATGTTGTTTTCCTTTTAAGCAGGAAACACAATGCTCATCACATTTGAATTCTTTTGATGGTAAACCTCTGATAAGGCTTTGTTTGGAGAGTGAGTTGATAGTTTGAAGTTGGTGTGACCCAGTCTCCTATGCCACAATTCGTATCTTTAGTGGAGCAGCAAAAACAGACAGACATTTGCCATAGGATTATCCTTCAACATATCAACTACATACACATGCCACTTCTATGAGCAACAAGTTGTGCTTTGCTCTCAGCAATGATGGTATCAATCTTTTTCACCACTTCTGGCCAATAAGCTTACAAGTTTTCTCAGTGAAGAATGACCCATACCCTTTGTCACTCATTTGTGATACACTAAGAAGATTAAATTTAAGATTATCAATAAGATTGACATTTTCAAACTTGAGTTTCCCAGCCTGAACAGTCCCTGAACCCAAACCTTACCTTTTGAATCATTACCAAAGGATATATCACCCCTTCCATGAGCTAAGAAGTCCAGAAGAAGGGTTCTACATCCTGTCATGTGCCTGGAGCCTCCACTATCTACATACCAAAGGCTATCTAAGCATGCAGAAGCTCCCTACACATCAGTAATTGATTAGTTTTGGTGAGTGTCCAAACCAAGTTGGCTTTGGATGGGTCCACAGACTTTTCAGCCTCAAGCTTAGGAAGTGATCAGTGGTTTGAACTAGTTTTTGAATCAAGTTCAACAACTATTGCTGACTATTTGCCAGTGCTTGGATGTCAACACTTGGTGCAACAGATGTTTGATCACTTCCTGACAGATGATAGTATCCATAGGGATTTCTGTTCACTCTTGGTTTAATGCCTCTTGGGTCTTCATAAGCATGTGGCAGATTATGACAAGGTGGTTGTCCATATCCCTTGGGTACTTTTGGTGGGTGGAGCATCTGTTACTTGAACATCTCTGGAAGCAGATGTTTCCAAATTTTTGTAACAGATGTTTGAACTGAGCAAAAGTCTGCTTGGGTTTTCCTTTGAAGTACTCACACTTGGTTGCAAGAGTTTTAGCCTTGTACTCTTGTATTTTGACATCAAAATTTTTGAGATACAGACACTCTTTGGTTTTGTGATTCTTCTTACCACATATTGAGCATAGGTCTTAGAATCACATACACTTTTCCTTTGTTGATACATATGCTTTTAGAAGAAAACAGTTTTTTAGTAACAGATTCTTCTTTTCACATAAATCACAGAACAAGTGAACAACTTTTCTTTCTTTTTCCCTTTTTCAGTCTTCTTTTCAACAGATGTTTGATCATATGCTGGAAGATCTATCAGGGAATGACCTTTGCCTGTGATGCTTTCTTACCATCAGGGGATCTGAATTCAACTGGTTTGAAGTTCTCAAGAGTACCACACTCATCAGACCAAGTAGTTTAAATTCATATTTTTCAAGTTCAGTGAATGACGAGGAACCTTCTGGTTTTTCAAGAACAATTTTCTTGCCATTAGGTTAAGTGATTTTAATCTCTTGACCCTTCAAATTAGTGGTACTACCTCACACAACTTTTGATCCCTTTTGTCATGTTTCAAAAGTTAGAGCAGTGGTTTTCAAAACCAAACCCAAAATTCACATGACTTTTGGTTTGGTTGTTGAGTAGCATCTCAAAACCTTTACATGATTCCACCCATTTCTGACATTCAACTTGGGTGGACTCAGCTCACTTTTGCAACTATGATATTTAGTTATCATAGTTTGGAGCTGGTCTTTGATTATAGTTGCTTCATGTTTTAAACTGCCTATTTCAGATTCTTTTTCAGTCAGATTTGATTTTAACTTTTTTGAAAGTTTCTCCAAATTTAACTCATTATCTAAAATTTCTTCCTAAGGTTTTCATTCACCTCTTGATGTTAGCAAATGCTATTACACATTTGTCAGAACACAAATCTTTAAGGATTGAGGAGATACTTAGCAGTAGCCATCAATGCACAATCACACTTGCACTCACAATCATCAGATGCACCCCAGGAATCTGAGAGATTCACAAACCTCTTCTTCAGATTTTCACCTACAACTACCTCATCAACAACATCATCAGTCACAACTACAGATTCAGTCACCTCCTCCTCAATTCAACTTCTTCTACATAGCAATGAAACAAAATTTTCAGTTCATTTTCAGCTTTGGCAACTATGCAAAATTTTCATCTGTCCAAATCATCTGGTAGACTGCTCCAATCAACAAATCTTGTGTGAAGAAACTCTGTTGACTGGTCTCTGCAGGGCAGAGGGTGGAGCAGCAGTTATTGGCACTTGTGCCTAAGCAACATGTGTTTGCACATAGTGGATCTGAGGAACTTGGTTGGACATACTGGACAGGAACAGTGTTTGAGGACTGTGCAAAATGAGCAGTGTTTTGCACATTTGGTCCAGGGGTATTATGGGAAACTTGATAAGTGTTGGTCTGTGGCCTTTGATTTGGATAGGTAATCATAGGTGTACCATGTTGACTCCTACATTCCCTAGCAAAATGACCAAGTCTATGACATTTATAACACTTAATTTTAGATTTATCCAACCCCACATTTGACCTGCCAGTCAACCCTGGAAATCTTCTGCCAGTTTTCTTGTAGAAATTGTTAGTTCTAACATTGAGCAGAGCCAATTGGTGCATTATGTCCATTTCTTCCAAATCATCAGAGTCAAAATATTTAAGGTCATCATACTCAAAGGATATGTTATCAGATGCCTGGATATCACCACCACTTGCTGCAAAAGCATAGTTGGGTGAATAAGAATCAGAGTTAAAAACCAGAATTAAAACCTGAAGTTATGTCAATGAAATGATCATAATTCTAATCCTTACTATTACCAGGCACCTCATCCTGACCCAAAAGTGTTGTATTACCAAATACATAGTCATCAGACACTTTTCCAGAGTCCTGGAGCTTCTTTTTCTGGTTAAGAGCTTACCATGAAGCTGGGTCAGTGATAGGTCCTTGAATCCAATTGAGTTTCTCATAACTATAGCAATAGTGTCCCATTTATCTGGTAGTGATCTTAAAAACGTATGGTTCAAAGTTGAATGGGGGTAAGTTAGACCAACCAGTTTTAGTTCACTAATGAGACAGTTAAACCTCTCAAATTGTTGAGTTAATGACTCTCCCTTAATATGACTGAATGTTTCATATTGTTGGTTAAGTATTTCACGGTTGTTTTCAATAACCTCTTCAGTCCCACCAAATTGTTCTTTCAATGCATCCCACAACTCCTTTGCACTGTTACAGTGCAACAGCCCAGCATATATATCATTGGGTAGAGCCATGGCCACAATACTAAAGGCCTTAGCATCTAACTCAATTTTCTGAAAATCCTGGTCGGAGTAGTTTTCAAGTTTCTTAGGCTCCTGAACCTTGGGATCTTCAGTACTCGGCACCATCGGAACATGTGGTCCGAAGATAACCGACTTCCAACACCCAGTGTTCTGTTGAGCTAGAACATGGCTCATCCGACATTGCCAGATATTGTATTCAGATCTGACAAGCATCGATGGCTTGTTGTTCGTGCCAGTGTTGTGTGGATCGTGATAGATTGAAGCCATTCTCTGATTTTTCAAAAAACAAAGTCTGTTTACAAAACGGTTGAATCAAAAATAAACTATTACTTTGTTTTAATCCGACAAACAAACGATATCAATAACTGTGAGCTGATCTGTTTATATTAAATTGATTGGTTAGATCGAATTTAATTAACCAAGCTCTGATACCAATTGTTAGGATCTGAGTTTGATTGTTTTGATTTGTTTATAGAAAGATGAGAAGAATGAAGTGAATATAAATGGAAAGTGCAGCGGAATGATAAACTATAAATCAAAACAAGAGAATAATTGTTTTTAATCGAATGCTTTTCATTAATTGAAAGATTACAATATTACAAGTACTCCCCGTCAGCCTGATCACTCTGTGATTGTTTGTCTGAGCGAATGTTTCGAGTGATGAATAGAACAGTACAGGCACTGTTCTATTTATAGACAAATCTAAACCACTGATGATCTAAGATGACGTCACCTAAGACAGTGACCTCTAACAGAATAACAACATAAAACATCTTTAAATACAAACTACTGTTACATTGTAAAACACTGTAAGGTAAACTGCCGTTGGGGAAAACTCTGATGGTCTTGTATCATCTGTTGGAGCCTAAGTGCTGTTGGCTACAACAGACCTTTAGTCTTCAGCACTTTAGTCAGCAGTTATTCTTCATCAGACCTTTAGTCAGCAGTTGTTCTCTAGCAGTTGTTTATCCTGCAGTCCTTTGCAGCAGCAGTTGTTTCCAACAGTTGTTGAGTACAACAGATGTTAGGGTCAACAGTCTTTTGGGAGAAGTATCTTGTAAACCGATGTTTTATTTCTAAGGATCAACTGAGTAGTATATAGCGCCTGGGGGTATTTGGAAGATGACACCCCCATGTAATGGTGTTGGGGCGCTATTTTTGCCTTCACGCTCCTATTCGCGCTACACTACGTATGTTCTAAGTGTGAAACAATAAAACACAAAAAAATGTGCATATTGCCGTCAATGGCGGTCCCATGATTTTTCGCTACTAGGGTCCCCATTTTTTGGTGTTCAGATTTTTACAACAAAATGTTAGAGTTTTCGGCCTGGTTACCGTTCGGGGCGGGGCTACAACTAGTAAACATGTCTCGAACGTTGAGGCGGTACACGAATAAAAATATAAGTCGTGTTCGTTCTGAACAACATATAAGTCTTTTTTGTAAACCTTACTAATATATGTGTACACAATGCTTAATTGTTTGTACCATTTATAGTGGCTAAGTAGATTGACGTGGAGTAATTGAAGTTAACAAAGAACAAATAGTAAAAAACGTGAGTCCCGATACCCCGACCCGCTAAAGGTGCGTCCGCCCTGGCTCTAAATTATCAATAGAATAAAAATTTGCATTAAACAATTGAAAGCCTATATTATACTGAAATTTGACAATAAAAACCATAAAGTAACTATTGATCTAAATTAAAAAAAAAAAAAAAAACAAAGATTCCTTAATATTCCGTATAAGCATTGTCTACAAAAACTTTTAACCGATATATACTTATTTAGAGAAAGAACCCAACACCCAACATTAATATGAATATGATAGGTTTAAATAAATAAATATAAAAAAAAAACCCTTACAAAACTACCAAGAACACAAGATAAAGAATAGAGATCAAACAAATATTTTCTTCTTAATTCCCTTGAATGCAAACGGAAATAAATACGCAAAAGACTATAGTTACTACTACCCATGTTCCTAATTGGAATGCATGCTCCACTAACCTATTAATGCCAAAACCGAAAACATAACTGGTGCATTGGATGACTAATTTTACATTCAATATTTATAAAGTTAAGTCCAAAACGTATAGCCCAGTTGGTTAAGGGCCTAAAGTTTCCTATGAGAGGCTTGGGTTCAATTCTCACTGGCTACATTTGGAGGACATTGGTGGAGGGGAAATGAGGGATGACCCGGCCATTGGCTTGGGTTCGAGTCCTGATCCTGACCGGTTTTACCGATTATTTCACTGTCGTGCTTTCGGGCGGGTGAGTGGTCGGGTTTTCCCGGGAATTGGTGGCAATTGGTGGCCCGGTACTCTCAAGTACCTGATTCGCCAAAAGGGTGCCCGAGAGTGCTCAGAATTGATTCGTTGGCCGTTCAAAAAAAATATTTATATAGTTAAATGTCTTCTTGGGCTTTTTGTTGAACCCAGTAGTGCAACGTATCCGAATCACACGGAAACAAAAAACAAAAAGAGGAGAGTTGCAAACCTTGAACTCACAACCTCCTTGTTAACATACAAGGGGAGTTACCACTATACCATCTTCCATCCTAATGTTTTCAGGTGTATTTTAATATTTTTATGGGCTCCTTATAAATATTGGTATACCGGCTCTACTACATTTTTAAAAAAGATTGATGTCTGCGGACCCCGACCCACTATACGTGGGTCCGCCCCTGATTGCCGTCAAGGTGTGTGTTTATAAAACCAACTATAATTTATTATCGCGTTACCATGTCCAACATTTGACATAAGGATAGAAAATATGAATTCGACCACACACACACACACACATATATATATATATATATAATATATATCATATCATATCAATTGCAATTTATATAATTTGTGACACTTACAGATTGACTAAGACCCAATGGAAACATCCAAACTAGAGTTTGTTTTGGTTCCACAATTCAAGTTTTGTTTTAACAACCAACTATTCACTGATAATGATGTTCTTAACAGTTTTAGCTTGTCTGATGCAGAAAACGTATTAAAACCAGCTTCTTAGGCTATAATTGACGTTGGACCTGACCCCTCCCCCCTACCCCACTATATGAATTAATTCAGTTGACTAACTTTAACATATCAAATTCCACAAGTCTATTTCTCTGTAACATTTTGAGCATTGATAGTTATAACTTATAAGCATATTATTTATTTCTTATATAGTTTAACATCCGTACGTGATCTTCAGTTTATATTTTGAGCATTGATTGTTATAAGATTTATTTATTATTATTTTTTTGTGTCATTCTAGAAGTATTTATGTATTAATCAATAAAATGTTTGATTATTAGTTTAATAGCAAACATTCTTTCAGTAAAATAAATAAAACATCATCTAGAGGCCGGCCTTCATCGACTATTATGGTGTTGTAACAATTCATCACCTATATTTAAATTATGTACGTGTTTATTTATTTATTTATTTATTTGTGTTAAAAGATAAATAATTAATAGTTGTTTTCAATGCATCTCCGACAAATTTTAGTGTAGGAATGAACCATTGTCCCTGCTTTAATTCTAGTAACGTATCTGTTACAAAAAACATGTAGCTTTAGGTAACGATAAGATTAGAATCTTATAACGCGCGAATTATTTAGACTAGACGTGTGTGATTGAAAAATAGTGTTTTTGCCGTGTATACTGGGGTCGATGCGGGCCAATATTATTTGGAGGCGTGGCCAAACGACATCACTCCAGCCATGCAAGAATGAGGCTGAGATATAGTTTTTAAATGTTACTGATAAGCTAGTGACATTTATATATACAAAATTATATGAAAATGGTAGTCTGATTAAAGGTTTTATTGTTTTATTAAATATGAGTTGAAGATATACATCGTATATAATATGAACAAACAAACTTTCTACAAACATCAGTAACTCTTTGATTCATATATCTTATATGGTTTCTATATCATGTACACGACTTATATATATATATATATTCCCAAATCAAGAAAATTAAACACCACACAACTTTTGGTGAAACGAATATATATATATCGAACAGACCGTTTAATTTCTCAAGGTTTTTTGTCATTGGTATAAATATAGTCGAGGTGTGCTACGAGTGTCCTTCTTTCCAAACACTCTTCTTTCTCGACACCGTTACAATTATCTTCAACAACAGTGTCCTACAAGTAAAGAAACTTTTAAAATAAAATTCGATGCGACGAATACCTTCTCATGCAAATCAACTGAAATTGGGAGTGTTAACGTACCTTTTGTGAGGCGATGGAGATGGCGGACGTGACGGCCTCTGGAAGAGCGGGCAGGAGTCGGGCATCGGAGATCGTCGACATAGAGAAGAGGGCAAGGAATAGTGTGAGTAAGACGATCATGGTTCTAGTTCTAGACATGGTTCTTGAGTTGAGTACGAAAAGATAAATGAGTGTGTGGATTTAAATAGAGGCCAAAAGGCGTGGTGTGAAATGTGAACATAATCTTGGAATGTATTGACTATTGAGTAACATAAGACCATGGTTCGAATCTCACAAAAGAGAGTTTTCTCATAATTATGAGTTTCCTCCTGAATTGGTGACTTGGTGTGGAATATGATCGCGTGGCAACACTGGTGACACGATGATACTCCAGTGTTCCGTGAGTGATTCCAATTTGTTGGCCGTTCAAAAAAAAAAAGAAAAAGAATAAAGGGTTATCATGATACTTGGTGTATCTTTAACTTGTATGAATATTTAAAAAAAAATTATTTAATTTTTATATTATACTAAGATTATTCAACGTGTGCGTAATGAGAAGTCCAATATAAAGAAAAATGGATTTTAACTCTTAAGTCAATAAACCAAAAGTATAATAAAGATACGGGAAAATGGATTTATATACTCTAACTTTCACCCATTGATGGATAATACTCCGTACTATCACTTTGACTGTAATCTCTCGTTGTTATTCAAGTGGTTGTGGAGGTATAAAACTGAAGAGACTGCCTTGTGGAAAAGAGTCATAGATGCGCTTCATATCTCTAATCGACGGTGGGATATGATGCCTTGGAATAAACAATCTAGCGGGCCGTGGAGTAAGTTGGTTAAGGCGGCGTATACCACCAAGATGCAAGGGGTTAACGTTTTAAATATGTTTCGGGGTTCTGTTGGTAATGGTTTGGATATCCGATTTTGGGTGGATACTTGGATTAGTGATGCCCCGTTGAAAGAGTTGTTTCCGAATTTGTTTTCTCTTGAAAAACACAAATGGTGTAAAGTCTCGCACAGGATTGGTGACAATAATGGGACTAGTGCTATTATATGGGAATGGAAGAGATATCCTAGCTCGACAATTGAGATGATGGAGTTAATTCAGTGCCACCGGATGGTTATGACGGTTCGGTTAAATCAAAACATTGATATGTGGAAATGGAATAGTGGGTCTAATGGTGCTTATACGGTGAGCGAGGCTCGTAAATGGCTGCGCGGTTCTGATGAGGCGAATACTGGATTTCGGTACAAGTGGTGTAAATGGCTTCCTAATAAGTGTAATATATTTATGTGGCGTGCTTCTTTGGATAGACTCCCAACGGCTACTGCGTTAGCTCGAAGGAATGTCTTTATGGGTGATGGTTTATGTCGTCTCTGTGGTGAGGTAGACGAGACCTTAGAACATGTGCTCACGGCTTGTGCGATCTCTAATGGATTGTGGATGGGTATGGCGTCATGGCTTCATATTCCTCCGATGTTCATTTTTTCTGTTCATGACATTTTAATGTTAATGGACCATGCGGCTATCTCTACATCAAGGAAGTTGATAATTTATGGTATTTTAATTATAGCTTGTTGGAAGGTATGGATGACACGGAACGAGGTTATTTTCAGGCAAGGAGTGGTAAATGTGACAAGGATGCTCTCAGACGTCAAGGCGATTAGTTTTCTATGGTTTAATAGTAGATCTAAACATGATAGGATTGATTGGAACGATTGGTGTCGCTTTGATGTAACGTAATGGTCTTGTGGTTGTAGTGGGTATCTCTATCTTGGAGATATCCCGTTTTGTTTGTTTTAATGAAGTTTGCCTTTCAAAAAAAAATAAAAAATCACCCCCAAACTAACGGATGTCTAACCTGGTTATCCTACGTCGCAAAAATGACTTACGTGACTTACTGAATTGTCATAATTGCTTATATGTCATGGGGATGTGTAAATAATGTATTAAAAAATTAATATTTTTTTTTTAAATTTTTATAAAGTGACTTGGATATATAAATTAAAAAAAAAAACATGTTTAACGAACTTTAGCTTAAAAACTAACTTGGATATCTCTACTACCTTATTAAGGAGGAGTGATAGGTAAGAAGGTAATTTTACACAATTTTTAAGATGAGAGTTGAAGAGTCCCTTCACAAATTTCCAATATTTGGTCATTTTGTTCCCTTTATGCCTTATGTACAACCTATAATGCTCATTGTATATATGTGTAATGCATACTTCATATCCATTTCAACATGTAACCCCAACACCTAATTAAACCCTAATTCAATTTCAATAAAACCCAAGCTTTTCGTTAAATCCTTCTACACATCTATTTAATAATAACAAGCAATGTTTGTGATGGTTCTATTAGGCTTTGTTGGAGCTTATAAACATTATAGTAATTGAACATTTTTGTCTTTTTTTTGTTTGTTGAATTGTATAACTCTTTAAAGCATGATGTCTAACCTCATATAATATATGTATTTTTTGCCAATAATTCTATCTCCTTCTCTCTGTATATTACAACTAACTAAAGAAAACTTAATATCCTGATTTATATATATCAATTACTTTTAATTTAAAATTACCATTTTGGTAAAAAAAAAATATTTTTTAACTTGGGTTACCTTTACGTATTTAGTCACGTTTAAAAACCGCCGCAACGCGCGGGGTAATTTCCTAGTATATAAATTAAAAAAAAAGTCAAGATCCCGAACACATTTATTGAGCAGGAAAACTCAAAGCACCAAAGCAGTCAAAACCCTATCCCCAATTCCATTTTCCCAGTTCACTTCAAACCCTAGCATTCATCCAAATCTCCCCCTAATCAATCATGACGAAGAAGAACAGCAGCAGCAACAACACACTACAAGGAACTCCACCTTTAGCGGCGACGCCTGCTGCCGCTAAAGGTATACCTTTAGCGGCAGCAAGACCTTTAGCGGCGACGGCTGCCGCTAAAAGTCCTGCCAGCTTTAGTCTGTCGCTATTGCTCCTGTGGCCGCTAAAGGTGTAGCCGCTAAAAGTAATTATCTACGTGGCATTATCTTTTGACTTTTTTTTTGCCACGTGGCAGATTTCTGTGCATTCTGGGTAAGACTTTTAGCGGCGATGCGTCGCCGCTAAAGGTCTTTTTTTTTTTTTTTTTTTGCTATTCGTTTACCCCGCACACGCATAACCAAACTAAATAATAACAAAAATAATAAACCAACATCTACATATATATAAAATAAACGTAGCAAAGTTAAACGAACATTCGTCAAAACATATCAAACAAAATAAACTAACCTACCAACCTAATATTTGAATCAAGTATACACCATCAAAACTAAACAAACATACCAAAGCTGCCTAAAAGTCTTCGTCTTGCTCTTCGTCTTCGGCTTCATCGTCGTGATCGTGATCGCCACTATTACCACTTCCGCCTAGATTTCCAAGCCTTTGTTGGACCAATTGATTAGCCATTTGGAGCAATTGCGCTTGGAATTGAGGAGTCGCTATTATATCATTAATGTGCTCCTACAAAACATATTTATGCCAAATGGGTCAACTATTAACAAATAACTATAAATATATACCAAATGTGTCAAATATTCTATTTACTAAACATATTTATACCAAATGGGTCAACTATCCTATTTACTAAACATATTTATACCAAATGGGTCAACTATCAACATTTAAACTACAAAATATACCAAATGGGTCAAATATCCTATTTACTAAACATATTTATACCAAATGGGTCAACTATCCTATTTACTAAACATATTTATACCAAATGGGTCAACTATCAACATTTAAACTACAAATATATACCAAATGGGTCAAATATCCTATTTACTAAACATATTTATACCAGATGGGTCAACTATCCTATTTACTAAACATATTTATACCAAATGGGTCAACTTTCCTATTTACTAAACATATTTATACCAAATGGGTTAACTATCAATATTTAAACTACAAATATATACCAAATGGGTCAAATATCCTATTTACTAAACATATTTATACCAAATGGGTCAACTATCCTATTTACTAAACATATTTATACCAAATGGGTCAACTATCAACATTAAACTACAAATATATACCAAATGGGTCAAATATCCTATTTACTAAACATATTTATACCAAATGGGTCAACTATCAACATTTAAACTACAAATATATACCAAATGGGTCAAATATTCTATTTACTAAACATATTTATACCAAACGGGTCAAATACTAACATTTAAACTACAAAGAGATACCTGTGTAATATTCGGTTCCGTAGGTGTAACTTGAGGAAGGCTTTCTTTCGGAAAAGGCATATGCCCAATCCCGATAGCATGTCTGCGACGACTACCCAACACCTCTTCAAATATACCAACCTGATCCACCTGTTCGGAGCTGCCTGCTTCTCCTCCTTCTTCTTCGGCGATCCGTTGACGTTCAGACTCAACCCGTGACTTTAACTTGTGCTGTATTTTACAAAAGTGATTTAATAGATTATAAATGTATACAATAGATTATAAATAAATGCTTACATAATTCTCTTCATTCTGAGGGCTATCAAACGTCCCCTGCCTTCCTATATGTCCAATACGGTATGCTTCATACCGTTCCACGCCCTGTTTAACATAAAAAGTTAAATTATAAGTTAAATAAACATTATCGTCTATGTATATGTGTGTGTATATACCTTCTTGTAACAATGACTGGAAAGAGAGCTCGATCCACCTCGGTATGTGTTCGTTTGTTTCTGGCGGGCAGCTTTAGCAAGTGCAGACTTCCTCTGATGCTCTGGTGTGCAGAAGTGATCAACAGCTCGATGCCAGTTTTCCAATTTCATACCCTTGGGAGGATTTTGCTTTGCTAACTCCACATCTCCATCATCTCCCAGCACCCGCAAATAATAACGCTTTGCGTCGGCTTTGCGGTCACTGTATCGTTTTCTGATAACCGCCATAATGCCTCCTTTTTTTTAGCGGCATTCATTTCTTCATTAATAGCATCCAAGTCGAAGCAACCCTAATAATTAAATTAAACAAGCTAGTCAGATAGAAAAAAAAATCAACAAATAACATATAGAATATATATTTACAAATCACTAACCTTTAAAATCTCAAATAACTTGTCTTTGTAAGCCTCAGAAACATTATCCCATCCTTCCACATCCAACGGGATCTCACGCCATATATGCATGGACGCCTCCCGGGAGAAGTAGCCGCCATCTTTGCCTACAGGCATGTTGGTGGCGGCATCATCAAATGGAATCGCTACCTTGCCTTTGCCTGTCTTAAGCGCTTTTCTTAAGCCCTTGTTTTTTGCAGGGCCCCGTGTTCTCTGACGAGGAGCTGCATTTAGAGTTAAAAATAATTAGTCACATTATTAGAATTGAAAAAGAAGTAAAAATAGTAAACAGTAAAGAACTGTAAGACTTACCACCATCTTCCTGGTGGTTGTTCCACCAATCATCACCGCCTGGTGGCGGTAGCAGCGCCCCTGAACCGTCTCCCCCGTGGCCCATAACAGCGGCCATCAAATACACAAACAAAAAACAAAATCGAACTCATACTGTCCTGCAAAAAGGAAATAAAAAATATTAGTCACATTATTATATGTAAGTCCTGCAATTAGAAATAAAACTGATTAGTCACATTATTATATGTAATAAATAAAGTATAAATACATGAAATCATCAACAATTACTGTTTTTTAATCAGACTCCATGTCATCATAATCTGGATCGTCCTCGTCATAATATGCCCCAGCATCAGCAACTTCACTGTCGTCATTGCTCGTGGCATCAACTTCCATTGCATTCTCACCTGTAGTAGCATGAGAAGATATGTTTTGAAAGTATTGGTGGAAGTCAATAATTAGGCCAATATTAGATGAAGAGTTATTGTGAACGACGTCAACATCCTCGCCAACATCCTCGCCTAACTCAGTGTCTACGTTTTGAACATTCTCGAGTTGTGGTGGTCTATCCCAAATTTGCCGGTGATTAACATTTTCGACGACCCACCTATGTTTATTATTTTGTTTTCCTCGAGATGGTTCTTGGATGTAGAACACTTGTTTGGCTTGTCGGGCAAATATGAGCTGATCTTCTTTGTCCCATTCGTGTTCTGTGCTGATACTGGTGATATTGTTTTCAACCGTAACTCGAGTATCGTACCACTTGCACCGAAATAGGACAGTTGTATACCCACGAGGATAACTGATCTCAATAATCTCTTCTAATACGCCATAATATTTCTCACCGTTCTCTCCCTCCACCATAACCCCTGAGTTTTGCGTTGCACGTTTTGTATCACGTGAAGCCACCATAAACCTAACACCGTTGACTATGCAACCGGTGTAAGTCTGGGCCATTACGTGCGCACCCAATGAAAGAGCATATAACTCTGGGTGGAATTCTGAAGAACTTTCTTTCTTCATCTTATAGACCTAACAAATTTAAAATAATATTGTTTGTTATATATGCATTACCTAACAAATACATAGTAACGAGTGTTATATATGTATTACCTTGTGTTGAAACCATTCCAGAAACTTAGTTTTAATATCATCTTGGGGATGTGTAGATTTGAATTCACTACATTGAAGAAATATGTATAAAAGCAGGAAAAATTAGTCTTAATTATATATTTGGGATGTTCGGTAAATATATAAAGGATAGGAGCACTTACTTCATGTAGCCCCTGACTTCTTCGCAATTATCGAGGACAAACCATTCTATCTTGAGTTTGTCTTCAACTGAAAGTAGCTTGTCATTCGTTGCACTGATCGTCTTGCATTGGGACTCAAACACCCATAACTTTCTTTTTTCTACAACGGCGTCCTCATTTCTCTCAGGCTGATTGAACTTAGTCTTAACATTTTGCAGATACATTGAGCAAAATGTTAAAGCAAAATGTTAAAGCAAGCTGTCGCACACGTTTTTCTCGATATGCATAACATCTAAGTTGTGCTTCAACTGCAGAGAAGACCAATACTCTAATTCAAAAAATATGCTTCTTTTGGACCAGTTCAACTCGAAGTCTTCACGATTGGGGTTAGCACCTCCAAATTGTGGATGCTTGCCTGGTAGGCGATTGAGTAGAAGAGCATGTTGAGCATCTATGTCAGCGGGACTAAACCGTCTCGGGGGGCTCTTGTCTCGTGTGCCCCGTTAAACTCAGAACTTTTTCTCCACTGATGGTTGGCATCTAGGAACCGCCGATGGCCTACAAACACACATTTACCTATTACACGCACTGAAGGGGTGTCTTCGTTGCAAGTCGGGCATGCTTTGTATCCCTGCCCGCTCCAACCTGATAGACTGCTACGAGCTGGAAAGTCACTTATAGTCCATAAAAACGCCTCCTTCATTGTGAAGTGCGTGTTTGTCGCAGCGTCTTTAGCAAGTACGCCTGTCTGCCACAAATCCTTAAGCTCATCCACCAACGGCCTAAGGAAAACGTCCATGTCCTTCCCAGGGATTTAGGGCCAGGAATCAACAAGGTCAACATAAATGTGGACTCTTTCATGCATAGCCACGGAGGCAGATTGTATGTGGTGAGTATAACCGGCCAAGTGCTATGAGTCGAGCTTTTGATGCTGTAAGGATTAAAACCGTCAGCTGCAAGCCCTAGGCGAACATTTCGGGGTTCACTCGAGAAGTTAGGGTACCTTAGATCAAAGTCCTTCCATGAAGATCCATCAACTGGATGACGCATAATACCATCTTCTGATCATCCGGTACTGTGCCATATCATATCTTTTGCTGTGTGCCTTGAGCCATACAAGCGTCGTAGTCTGGGGGTCAAAGGAAAGTATCGTAACACCTTGTAAGGTACATTCTTGCCACTCGTGTCTTTCTTTACCCACCGACTCTCATTACAAACAGGACAGTTCTGCAGCGACTGATGTTCTTTCCAGAAGAGAGCACAGTCCCATTTACACACGTCTATCATCTCATATCCCAAACCAGTCTTCTTTAATATCTTTTTGGCTTTGTAATGCGAAGGGGGGACCTTGTTACCTGCTGGAAGTACAGACTGGAAAAACCCGAGAAGCTCATCAATCGAATTATTAGTCCATTTGTGCCTTACCTTCATATTCATAAGCTTTGATATAAAGTCAAGGGAGGAATAATCAGTACACCCAGGATATAGCTTTGATTCGACTTCATCTATCAGGGCTTCAAACTCATCACGAACATCACTACTCTCTGTATTCGAGCCCCCTTCGTTAAGGTCAGTATCCTCTTCCATACGATCCTCTTCCACTACCACACGCTCCGCTATAAGGTCTGCGATAACGTCATTCATATCGCTTCTTCCCCTAACCTCATTTACGACTACAGGAGACGGCGTAATTGGATTTTCACCGTGATAGATCCACGGCGTGTAATATTCATCGAAACCATTTATACGAATATGATATATCATTGTTAAGAAGTCTATGAAGATAGAATTATTACACTTTTTACACGGACATCTAATCGTTCCATCTGAGTTGACGAATGGTTTGGCATACTCAATGAAATTGTCAATTCCTTTTTGGTACTCAACATCCAAACGGTTCTTTTTAAACATCCAGCTTTTATCGATCGACATGATGATGTGACTGAAACATAATTTGGGTTTGAGGCACGATAATTTAAATGAAACGTATTATTGACACCTAAAGGGTAGGCTGCTAAACCCACTTTTTGAATACCTTATCTCATATATGAATGTGTATTACATGATTGTTTGTTTGAGAAAAATTCGGCAGCATTTCCCCTTAGCCCCCAAGTATATAATATAAATATATACCCGAGGAGCAAAGAGGAAACGCCAATCGAATCTTTCAAAAACAAACAATCATGTAGTACACATTCACATCCTAAATGAGATAAGGTATTCAAAAAGCAGTCCCAAAATGGGGACTACCCGAAATTAATTACTAAATCAATTTCGGGCGGGTATTTCTAAGCTCACTATGTTTTAAATGGGGATTCATTTTCGGGCATGTCTTTCTAGTCTCAATATGTAATAACACATACATACATACACTTATACATACACATACTCATACACTCATGCATACACATACTCATACATACACTCATACATACACATACTCATACATACATACATACACTCATATATACATATACTCATACATACATACATACATACTCATACATACATACACGCATACTTATACATACTCATACATACATACACGCATACATACATACATACATACATACACTCATACATACATACATACACTCATACATACATACATACATACACTCATACATACATATACTCATACATACATACATACATACATACATATACTCATACATACATACATACACGCATACTTATACATACTCATACATACATACTCATACATACATACACGCATACATACATATACTCATACATACATACATACACACACTCATACATACATATACTCATACATACATACACGCATACTTATACATACTCATACGTACATACTCATACATACACTCATACATACATATATAAAAACAGAAATATATAAAAAAAATCAGAAAAAAAATAAAAAAACAGAAAAATATTTAAAAAACAGAAAAAAATAAAAAAATCAGAAAAAAATAAAAAAATAACAGAAAAAATAAAAAAAAACAGAAAAAATATAAAAAACAGAATACATACCTTTAGCGGCGGCGGCGAATAACCTTTAGCGGCGGCCAGTAACCTTTAGCGGCGACGACTAACCCGGATCGGTCCTTTCCTACAAACACAAACAAATTGTTAAAAAAAACTAAAAACAGAAAAAAAAGAAAAAAAAACTAAAAATATAAACATAAAATAAAAAAAAACAGAAAAATAAAAAACAAAAAAAAAAAAAAAAAAAAAAGAAAAAACTGAAAAAAAAAAAAAAAAACTGAAGAAATAAAAAAAACTGAAAAAAATAAATAAAAAACTGAAAAAGATAAATAAAAAACTGAAAATAAATAAATAAAAAACAAACAATAAACATAAAAAAAGAAATTAAAAAGAAAAAAATACAAAACAAATTAATTACAAATACATAAAACAAAAAAAAAGAAAAAAAATAAAAAAATACTTACAGGGGAGATCTGGCCCGACCTAAAAGATGGTGCGGCGGAGGTGGGGCGGTGGTGGTGTGGCTCCAGGGTGGAGGTGCGGCGGAGGTGGGGCTGCAGGGGAGGAAGAAGGAAGAAGAAGTTGGGCTGGGGAGGAGGCGGGCTGCAGGAAGAAGTTGGGCTGGGCTGCGGCGGCGGGTGGTGTGGTGCGGCGGCAGGTGGTGTGGGGAGGAGAGAGGGAGGGTTGTGAGAGGAGTAAATGTGGGAAAGAGAAGAAAGAGATGGAGTTTTAGTGAAAAGAAAGAGAGGGAAAGAGAAGAGGAAGACAGGTTAATGAAATTTTTTGGGAGGACCTTTAGCGGCGACGGTGTCGCCGCTAATAGTAATAACGAGTTTTTATCTTGATCGTTGGATCTTATTTTGATCAACGGTTAGATTAAAAATAGACCTTTAGCGGCGACGCTTTGGCGGGTCGCCGCTAAAGGTGTCGCCGCTAATTAAAAGTCAAATTCCTTGTAGTGGCAACAGCAATAGCAACAATAATCTCCACTGTTACTCAATCTAAATCACTCTCTTTACTGTTCACAACAATAAAACCCTAATTTTCACACACTGTATCCAATGGATAATCACCTCGTGCTAACATACGCATCTGACAAACCATCCGATCTAAAAGTTGTAGATACTAAGTTAGAACTTAGATCGTGGAACTTATCCACGGTTTCATTATCCATAGGCCATCCAGTTTCTCCAATGGAGCTCGCATCCCGATGCACTAGTATTGAAGTGTCATAGGAGTTTGTTGAGTTTGTATGTTCGGTGCCTAATTCGCCGATCTTGTTGACTTGTGAGGGTCTAGTTACGGTTTCTTCTGCTATTTGTGAGGCTTTGCAGTGGTTTCCTATGGTGGAGACGGGTAGAGAGAGAATTAAGAAAATGACTTGTGGTGGTGGTCAGATGGTCTGGTCAGATTGTGGTTATCGGATGGTGGTGGTGAGAGAAAGAGAGAGAAGGGGAGAGAATGGTGGTTGTTATATATGCCCTTACATAAATACAAAAGTAATACAAATATAGGAGTTAAACATATGGAGAGTCATCATATAAATGCATGTATGTGAAGAGTCACTTTGCATTACTTATTTGTATAATTGTCATCAAAACTTGTATTATAGGGGCTTAAAAGGAAGAAAAAGGGTAAAATATAGAGAATAGAGATGTATACTTGTCCCTCTTGATATGCATCTTAAAAGTGTGGTAAAATTATAATTCTATCCATCGAGTTTCTATAATAAGGTATATAGATATTGATAACTAAAAATTTTAGTTCAATAGTTTTCCAGGGTTTCATGTTGAGATGAAATTCATCTTGTTTGGATATGTATTTTTTTTTTATTTTTTTTTTTGAGGGAAAATCACTATAATAGACATTTACCACCTCTAATTACCAGAATAAACATGTTAACGGTCTAAATTTGAGGGGCTCACAAAAAAACAAGATAATGCATTGCTTTACACGTGTACAATAGACCAACCAAAGATTAACGGCTAAAATTTAGCCATTACAAATTGACCGGCTAAGATGTAGTCTTCTTCTCTAACATACTTCTGACACAACATCTGAACCAAGCTTTTAAGTTTAGTCATTTTAAATTCAAGCCCCTATTATTTAGCCATATCCTAGTTGTTTCCTTGGTTTTTAGCCGTTTAGCCATTTCCAATTTAAACCCAATATTAGATATTTCCTAATGTTTAGCCATTTACTAGACCTGTACTAAAATATTAAATTATTAAATATATGTTGGATTATTTTATTATTAAAATATTAACTTAGATCCCATGCAAACAAAATAGGGATATGCAAAAACAGAAAATAGCTCCACTAAAATTAAAACATGAAACAGCTAAGGTATTGAAAATTAAAACGATTACAAGCTAGAAGATGGAAAGCAGCTACAAAATTGAACAGGCTAAACATTAGGGGCTTGAAGAAAATGTCTAAACTTGGAATTCAACTGGCTTGAATTGCGCCAAACTGTTTAACAAAGCCAAACAAGCCAAACGTCAAAATTTTAGCCAATTCCAAAGTAGTGTTTCAATGTTTGTTGGGCCAAACATCCTAAATGGCTAAAGGTTAGGTGGATGGTACACATGTAACGAAGTGAATTGTTTTGTTTTTTTGTGAATCACCCTATAATTTAGCCGATTATCATGTTCCTTCTGATAATTAGAGTTGGTCAATGTTTCTTTTAGTGATTTTACATTTTTTAATCGTTACATTTTCCATACTATATCTTATATATATAAACATTTCAAAAAACAATGATGTTGCTTGAGTCCCTTCCCCTCTATATAGCTCCGCTCGTACTTATCCAGATTAACACAAATTAATGGGGTGTTCTTTGCCAATAACAATGATGTACTTGCATTCTGCAGATAACACCAGGACTAATTGTCACAAATCAAAGAGTAAATCTCTTAAAAGCATCAACTGGAGCTAAGCATGAAAAAAGAACTATTAAAGCAACACTCTAAACAAAATTGGTATCAATAACAGGCGTAAAAATTGCCAAAGGCATTATAGCCCAACGGCATCTTGGTGGCGGGATAAGACTTAGGGACTAATAGGTCCTGGGTTCGAATCTCACATGGGGTTTTTCTCATAATTATGAGTTTCCTCCTGAATTGGTGACTTTGTGGTGGAATATGATCGCGTGGTAACACTGGTGGCACGATGATACTCCAGTGGTCCGTGAGTGATTCCAATTGGCCGTTCAAAAAAAAATAACAGGCGTAAAATAACCAATAGGGCCAAATCAAGTTCGGCTTGACCAATGGGCCTTGGCATAGGGGTATTGGTTGACGAATTACGATTTAAGTATATGTAGGTTGCAGTTCTTTATTGTTTCTTATCTGATCTAGGTGTATTATGATGAAAATATAGGATGCTTTGATCAGAGTTTAAAGGGTTCACTAGATACTTGATGAATCGTTTTACTTTTTATGTACTATATCCTTATCTTTACATGACAACAACTCTACAAAGCGATTTAACCAACCTAGTAAGCAGAAATCAACAATGTTAATAAACTTAACCTTAATTACAACTATGGTTATTTAACTTGTGTAATGTAGGAATTTTTAACCTAGTATCCGAATGAATAAGTCCAAGACCAACTGGTTTGGAAGAAGGCAACCCCATGGCCTTCCAATGTGGAAGTCATGGGTTCGAGTCTCATTTAGTGCAATTTCTCCAAGCGGGCCAGTGGTTTTGTCACAATGGACCTTCGGTCGGTGAGTTTCCCCTGAAATGGTGGACGACTTGGGTTATTAGCGTTGTCTGTTCACAGGGCGTGGGTGGCCTTTCTCCACACCATACCTCTGGTAATTAGAGTTGGTCAATGTTTATTTTAGGGTGAAGCGACGACGGGCAGGAGGAGGAGGAGGGAGGGCGGCGGGCAGGGGGAGGATGAGGGAGGGTGAAGGGGCGACAGGCTGGATGAAAGGAGGAGATCTGACGGGGGATGTAACACCCCAACCGATGGCGGAATCATCGAGGTGCCACGTAGTGACGATTGTTCAAAAGCTCATGGTACTAAAATGTAAATATTTGATTATTGAATATTGTTTTACAACATGTGAAATTAAATACAAGACAACAAAAATAAAGATAATTGATTGATTTAATCTAAGTCCAAAGTCCTATGTGAAGCGTCAAGTAGCTTATCCTGAAACATGCACGAAAATAATTTTGTCAACATATGATGTTGGTGAGTACTACTTAGCTTTGTACATATAGTATAAGTTTGAAAAGTAGTACAATTCATGTGTCTAGCATCACCAATGCATTATGTAAACACGCAAGTAACCAAACAAGACAAAGATCAAATGTAAAGTTTGTACAATGAAATTGATAATGAGCACCTCAACACGTGTCAAGTCTAAAAGAGCACCATAACATAAGTTATGTCTAAATGAGCACCGTAACATAAGTTACGTCTATGTAAAGAGCACCATAACATAAGTTATGTCTAGATGTATGATTTTGTATGTAAGCTACGTTCATGTTCAAACATAAGCACAAAGATAAACAAGACACGTATATGAATTATAAATGAATAGAAATGTATGTGTAAATGAATATGAGAGTTTTGTATACTTGTGCATGAATCACCCCAAAAGTTGTAAAAGCGAAAAAGGGGATAAGTAATACTCACCTTAGCAAGGTGGTAAGTCTAGTAGAATTGAATAAGTGTAATCCAACGTTGTCAAGTATCACCCTATGTATAAGGTAACAAATAAGTCTAAGTCTATCTAGTCTATAAGTATTTTCTAGGGTTTCGAATTGGGGATAACTATTCGTTTGATTAATAAATTAAACGTTTAATAAATAAGAGAAATTGGATAATTAAATAAACAAAAGTCTTTTTGTAAATTTTAAATTAAAGATGGTCACAATATAAAGTTTTAAGTATGAAAATAATTTTTATAAAATTATTTTCTTATAAATAGAATATTAAATCTATTTATTTCCAATTGTCAAAATATAACTTTAATATTAAAAAAAATTTAAATTAAAAATTGTATTTCTGTTCCAAATGAATAGAAATAATTTATGTAAAATTTTGGTGAAAAAAACTTTGAAAAATGAATTTATTATGATTTATTTATGACTAAAACTAACAAAAATCAATTAAAAATATGGAACAATGATTTTTCTGAAATAAAATGTATTTCTGAAATGATTATGAATCTACAAGTTTAAAATAATTTTTGTGGATATTTATAAGAATGTTTAGATATTTTTATAGAATTTTAAAAGTATAAATGAATAAATTTGTAGTATTTATAATATATATTAAATAAATTATTTTCAAAAATCTAAAAATTGTATAATAAACTTTATCAGTTATTTAACATAAAATAAATTTTTGTAGAATTTATAAATCATTTTAGGTATTTTAAACATATTATAGCATTATAAATTAATGTATATCAAGAAATCAAGGAAAATTGATAAACAAAAAAAAGAAATATTGCTGCTAGAGGAGATCGAACTCGCGTCCGGCCCGACCCAAATGGTTTACAGTCACAATTTTAAACCATCTGATCTGGGCGTTTGTTTTGTTTCAAAAGGATTTCAAAAGATAATTATATCTCGATCATAATAGTCATCTTCCCCAATCAAACCCTAAAATTCTAATCGAACTAATTACTAAATGATAGCCCCTGAATTCATAGGGGTTTTGTTCGGACCAAAATAAGAAATAAAAACATTCAATCAATTGTAACTTACAGAGCTCGATGATGCACGATGGGTCAGGTCAAACGAAAAGTCAACCGAGCACGATTCTTGGTTATTGCGAAGGTTTTAACAGAAATTGAGGATAGGGGTCTGTTGTTCGGTATCCCTATGCTCACCAGAAGTGTTAAATTTATACTGATAACGCGTAAAGGGAAGGTCTTGATGATGGCATCGAGCTCGGTCAAAAAAAAAAAACGGGAATTTAGGCTTGATTAGGGGCTGTTTACACGAATTAAGGTATTTATTATACGTGTTTGATGATTTTCGGTCAATTAGAAACATTAAATGTTGATTATTGTTCCACAATTCCAGCTTGAGTTGACTTTCCTTTTTGTCCCCTTGGTCGTCGCGCAGCAGAGACAAGCAAGGAAGGAGAAAGAGCAGCTTGGTTTACAAGTGGTGTTATATAAAATGTTGGTTGGGATTGAATCAAAAGAGGAATGTAGCCCAGATGGTGTTTGGCGTGTGTGTCTGTGCGGGCCGGCTCTGGTTCGAGTACAGCAGCAGCAAATGTTTTCTTTCCTTTTTTTTAAAGGGTGAAGAGGAGGTGGGCTTGGGCCTGACCTATGGGGACTGTTGGGCCACCTGCTGTTTGGGCCAGAACCTTGGGCTGTTTAGAGATTTGATAGGTGGGTTATGGTTTGGTTATGGTTTGGTTTGGTTTAGAGATGGTAAAAAAAATGCATATATAATGACTAACTATATAAAATCTGAATTTTATTATCATTATTATTATTATTATTATTATTATTATTATATAAAAATAAAAAAGAAAAGTGACGGATGTCACAGGGGAAAAGGGCGACGGGTGGGGAAGGAGGAAAGGGAGGAGGGCCACACGGGGGAGGAGGAGGGAGGGTCGTCGGGGAGGGAAGGAGGACGAGGGAGGAGGGCTGCTTGGGGAGGAGGGAGGAGGGAGGAGAAGGATATGATGAGAAATGACTCAGAAGAGGTTGGAGAGGCCAAGAAGAGGTTGAACCATGTCCGCCTCAAGAAGAGGGCGGGCAGACATTTTTTAGGGGGATGTCTTCCAAAAAAACAAACAGTCTGCTACACTCAAACGTTTGCGAGCGTCTGCGCGACGCAGACAAAAGAGGTTAGAAGTGCTTTTGGAGAAAAACAAACACCCCCTTATTTTTTAGACAAATTTGCTACACAATAGCGACCAATACTTTGAAAATTTTGTAAGAAATGCGTAGGAATTGCATCACAAATTTCCCGCACCATATTTTCGTAAGAAATACGTTGAAAATTGCGTAGTAAATGTGTAGTAATTGGTTTCCGATGAAGGTTTTTCTAACATCAAGGTTTCGTTGCAAATGCGTAGCAATAGTTTGTTTAATTATTATTTGAATTATTTTTTTAGTATTAGTATTAGCCATTAGGTTTGAGTTATGTTTCTATTGTTTTGATAATTATCGTTTAGTATTATAGTTTTATTAATATTAGAATAGCTAGTCTATTCTATGTTTTCAATTAATCAAGCTAGGGGTGCAAATGAGCCGAGCCGAGCCAGGCTGAGATCGAGCTCGGCTCGATTCTAGCTTTGTTTTTAAAGCTTGAGCTCGGCTCGTTTGTAATTTCTCAAGCTCGAGCTCGGCTCGGGCTCATCTCGTTTAGTATTTATTAGTTAATATGTTAAATAACAATAATATAAATAATAGTTCATTTAGGCTCGTGAGCTCGATAAGTGAAGCTCGAGCTTGGGGCGTGTTTACTAAACAACTTTAAATGAGTGGTAAATATTATTATATTAAAAAAAAACCTAATATTACACTAGGCTCAAACTCGAGCTCGATAAATAAACGAGCTTTGTTTTAGGCTCAAGCTCGGCTCGTTTTAAGCTTTTTGCCGAGTCAAGCTCGAGTAGCTCGTGAGCTGCTCGGCTCGTTTGGACCCCTAAATCCAGCTATCAATAAAACTTTTGGTTTCCTTCAAGTTTAACAAACGTATTGGTATATTAATTCATCTCTCATTTGTGAATCATATTTTATTTTTCAAACCCACTAAAAAATTATAGGATACGAATGAAATCTTTATAAATTCCTAAAGAATGTCAATGGCAATATTTTTAAAATTTGTAATTTTTTTTGAACATTGACTTTCATTAAACAACGGCAAGCACTTTAAAAAACGAGAGCCGCCCACTAAACACACATATACAAAGGATAAGAAGCCCAATCTTTCCAAACTATACAATTAGAGTTCGATCTATTTTTCAACCATAAAAACGCTTTTGACTTCACTTCCGCCACCATCTCCATCACCTTCTTATCCTTCCCTTGAAATACCTTTTCATTCCTTGTGATCCAAAGCACCCAAGTCGTGATCATTACCAGTGGCAAATCTAGACCAAAATTTTAGGGGTAACGTTTAGTGGTATTTAGGGGTAGCGTAATACGAAAAACGTCAAAAATACGTAAATTTTCCACTACACCGGAAAAATTGAGGGGTAGCGGGCGCTACCCCTCCTCCTATGCTAAGTCCGCCACTAATCATTACAATACCTCTAACTATTTTTTTTCTCCACTTACCACCATGAACATTTTTGTGTAACAATAATAAATCATCATACTCATAAGCGAAGAAAGGGTCCAACTTGCACCACTTACATATTCCGCTCCAAACACCATATGCAACGCCACAACCGATCATCAAATGGTTTAAGTTTTCACTCCCTGTGTTGCAAAACACACAAGACACGTTATCATTAAATAAAATAATCATTAAGAATTTGGATAACTTTAATTGTTATGGAATTGGATTTGTATAAGGAGACTTTTAAGTGTCTGCAAACTTTAATAAAAGAAAGTGACGGGCCGAGTGATGGTATAGAATGTTTATACGACTCCTGCTATATTATTTATTAGTACAAGTCTTAAAAGTACTTTCTTAAAGCCAAATTTGTTGTACACTTAGTCTTCTCTCACGTTTAACCATCTTGATTAGTTGTCTTCTTTTGACTCTTTATATTAGGGGGACGGAGTGGAGCTCGGTACCGCCGTGGGTACCTAGTACCCGAGCGGCTACAACGGCTTGTGTGTGGCTCGGATAGGCCAAATTTGCTAGGTGGCTCGGGTGGTACTGTTAGGTATCAGTCGGCGCAGCGGAATCAAACACACAAACGGCACTCATGATTATCACGCGATGAACAGAAAATAATAAACACGACACAAGAATTTTACGTGGTTCGGTCCCAATGGGGGACCTACGTCCACGGGCTGCAACTAGGTTATTTCATTAAGCTCAAGGCACACAAGATTACAATACATGACTAGGGTATATATAGAGAACAATTAGGTTAAACAACTTAGGGACCAAGAAAACTAAACCGGGCCTGGCCCATGTCTTCTAATGTCAACCCTAAAGCCTAATAAACCAAGGACTTCACCAACCCAACAATCTCCCACTTGAAGGCCTTGCGAGGAACTCCAGCCTGCCAACAAGTAACCACAACCGAATCATCTAGTACTCAGTAATCTCTAAACACACAGGAACAGAAGTCTTCCAGGTCCAGCTCCCAAAGAACAAACCAAACTCCAAACATGTCCATGTATCCACCTAGCTGCAGCGGCCCTTCTCATCAGTAACCTGAAAGGCCCATTGAAGCTCCCAACAACTCCAATATGGTCATTAAAGACCCAGTCATGGCAAAACCAGCCATGGACACATCCTCAATCTCAACGGCCCCTACTTACTCAAATCACCGGCTCCAGAGACTCCAGAAGAAAGAACACTCCCCACTAACAGCAACTTCCCAGGATAGATTTCATTCGGATCCTTGGTCTTCCAAACCTAACGTCGATTTACAAACTGTGTCAGAACACCCCATGTGCTCCCACTGTTACAAAAATCCCATCCATGCTCAGACCTCCGAATACTCTCAACCGGATTACCTAAAGTCCCAGAGTCCTTTGCTGTAAACTAGACTCGTTTAACTCTCGAATCAGCGAGCCAAGACTTTACTACACGGAAGTTGGTTCTCTTCTTCCGATTGCGCAGCAATCTGCACACTTCAAAAGTCTTCAACAATAGATTTACTAATGCTTCATTGAAGTAGGTAACAAGAAATGAAGCCAAATAGAATCTCGAACCCAAGAGTCTCACTACCTTCCACTGAGTCCCAATGTATCAAACCCAGACACATTCTCAGAAGTAGAATTTTCTATCTATGACATCGACTCTAAAAAAATGTCCACATCTCCATGCAGCCCCAACAAGTCAACTACGCCCAGCTACCACTATCCATGTTATCCCAACCCATGCCAAACCGACACTCATGAGTTGAACCTCCACTCGTACTTCCCCAGCGAAAACCTTCACCCAGTACCAGTACAAAGATCCCCTCAAATATCAAACCACTGATCACCACTGAACAAGAATTAACATCACAGTTTCAGACCAGCTAACAAGCAAATGGTTATAACAGCATTTGAGCTTTCATGGAAAGCAAGCGGTACCAAGGGTTCTATGACCGTACACACGACCAGTTAACGCAAACCCTAACCGAAAGATCATCCAACTAGCAATAGTTCACATGACTTGACACTAACCTTTTTTTTTCACTTATGTCGTCACCAGCACGCCCAATCAGGAATACCTTAAACCCAGAGTATTCCAAACCAGCTGGTTCCATTTTCTCTAGGTTTATTCATCGAAAGTACCTCATCCAAGTTCTCTTGACAAACCAACCAACCGAAACCCAAAACCGTCTAACATTCCGATTACTACCATCTCGTCTCAGTTATAACAGTAACAAACGAGAACAAATCGGAAACAGTGAACAAACACAGCAATGGCACGAGCCCGAACTTGACGACTGTTCTACTGAACACTGTCAATCAAACCGCTTTGCTCATACAACAACTTTTGTAGACAAACCAAAACACCCAAATGCTGAATTCACAAAACACGGTCTAAAAAATAATAATAATTACGGTTGATAAACGTCAAACCCCGAACT
Source organism: Ambrosia x helenae (assembly GCA_030844895.1). NCBI lineage: Eukaryota > Viridiplantae > Streptophyta > Magnoliopsida > Asterales > Asteraceae > Ambrosia > Ambrosia x helenae. The sequence continues at coordinate 28,928 of JAUTDX010005954.1, forward strand.
CTAAAAAAAACAAATCCTACTTAGCCCGCAACCCAAATTCGACCAACAACTGAATAAACTTAATCAGTGGCTCCAATCGAATTCAACAAATTAAACATGCGGCTCAAGGATTAAAATAATTGGCACTTACCTTCGTCACCTCGTCTCGCAATCGTTCGTGCAAATCTCAGTGTGTTGACGAGCCAAAGCTCTGATACCACTTGTTAGGTATCAGTCGGCGCAGCGGAATCAAACACACAAACGGCACTCATGATTATCACGCGATGAACAAAAAATAATAAACACGACACAAGAATTTTACGTGGTTCGGTCCCAATGGGGGACTTACGTCCACGGGCTGCAAGTAGGTTATTTCATTAACCTCAAGGCACACAAGATTACAATACATGACTAGGGTATATATAGAGAACAATTAGGTTAAACAACTTAGGGACCAAGAAAACTTAGGGACCAAGAAAACTAAACCGGGCCTGGCCCATGTCTTCTAATGTCAACCCTAAAGCCTAATAAACCAAGGACTTTACAAACCCAACAGGTACTACTCGATTGTAACAAGGTAGTAACGGTCATAGTTTCGATAGTTGGAACATTTATAAAAAATGGTAATTAGAAGAAGATGAAGTTTGCTGGTGTTGTTGTCAGGGGCGTAGCTTACTTGGGCGGGAGAGGGCGGCCAACCCTCCGAATTTTCGCTCAGAAGTTCCGATTATATAGTAATCGTATAGAAATTTTTGGGTATATACAGTTTCGACCCCCCGTTTTTTTATAAAGATGGCAAAGAGTTGAAGCAAAAGGTATTTGAACTAAAATGAAGGTAAAAAACAAAAACATTATTCATCGGCAAACTTTTCTAATAAGAGTTGCAACAAGTTTTCATTTGGGAGAAGATGAATTAATAGAGGCTATTTGGTAAATTACTATATAGTCTTTTTATGAAAGTGGTCTCATACAAGTGTATGATTTCTTAACTTTTTTATTTTTAGTTGTTTTTTTTTTTCTTTTTTTTTTTCTAATTTGAACTATTCTTTAATTTTCTTTTTCACTGATAACATTGTATTTTTTTTATTTATAAAAGACCACTATAGCAAGTAGCTACAAGCAAAGGCCCAATTATAGAAACAACCTAAAAAATAAAATAACATTATTAATTACTACAAATTATAAAAATAATAACTTGTTTTATTGTATCATCACTTTTTATTTATTTTTGGTTATTAGTTACTAGCAGGGTGTCCGTGCGATCTCTCAACTTTACACTTTGTTTGCTTTGTCACTCTCATTTTGGAATCAGGGTCAAGTGCTGATGATGAGGAAGTTTTTGCGTTTAAGTTTGGGGATGACATAACAAACAAAGTATAAAATTGAGAGTATTGATAGTCAATGTGATAGATATCAGCCAACGAGCAACTGTTTAGAGTATTTAAATCCAATTTCCCTTTAAAAAAATGAAAACCAACATAAAGCAATTGCATGGATGTTGTATTTCTATTATTATTTTCGAATGACGATATATTGTTTTTGAAATTTAATTTAGCTTTAACATTCTGTTATGTGATCCGACCCGACCCGAATTGGACGAGAACTTTTTAAATATTTAGTATAGATACCAACCCATAAAACTTTTCACTCCCCATGAAAAAAAAAATATGAGTCCGCCATTGTATACTTTCAACCCCGGTCCGGATTTTCTAGCTTCGCCACTAGTCGTTGTTCATCGTGAAAGAGACAGAGAGTAGCATATTTTATTGTGCGTGTTGTTGTTGTGGGTGTGAACATTTGATGTTTTTCAAACATATGAAGGTTTCATTCTTTTAAAACAGGTCAAACTCTCTAGTGGGCCAAAGTGTATTAATTTTGGATGGTTGGGCTAATAGATTCTGACATAAGTTTCTTATAGCAATGGTGGAATTGATTCAAAAGAAAATAATTTAAAACTAGTATTAATGCTGTCTTATTGTTACGGAGTGCCTAAAATCATACCATCATTTAGACATTGTTGCTAGCGAGCAATAACTCATTGTGGTGCGATAAAAAACAAAACAAAAAAAAAATTGAGTGAAATGTAGACGTAAAAACAGTGAACATGTACACTCGTTGCGGCGCGATAATGCCCAAAAATTAGACTAAAACTTAAAACACAATGTGACTGTTTGACGAGAAAAATAGAGGTGAAATGTTGAACTACATACGCACGTTGCGGCATGTCAACTCAAAAAATTTGGATTGAAACGTAAAGCTAAAAATCCTTTTAAAATACATGAGATAAAGTTTAAAGTAAAAAAGTGTAGGGGTTCAATATAAAAGATGAAAACTATTAAGGTTAAAAGTAAAAAAGAAAAAACAAAGTAGGGTACAACCTATAAAGCATGGTGTACAACCTTTTTGATGCAAAAAAAACTTGTTAAGCATGATGTATAACCCCATAAAGCATAAAGCATTTGTAAATTAATACTATATATAATGTTTAATTTACTTCTTATTGAAATTCTTTTTAGACAAAAGGGAGCGGGGGCCTGGGTTGGGATTGGGAGCATGAGCTGCCATGTGGTAAGAGCGGAATTTAAAACTTAAGCCCTCAAAAGAGAGGGGAGTGAATGGGCCTGGGTTTCAAATATTCTAATGGTTATCTTAAAAAAAAAAAACTATCCAATCAATATCTTCCACATCTTCTCCTCCTCCCTCGCACGCCATGGACGCCACGCCCAACTCACCTATAATGGAGGTGGTGTGTAGGTATGGGTGTGTGCCCCATGCTCTTAGGGTTATGTTCCCTCATTTTAACCTTTTTAAGAATAACTTTAGACTACACGTTGTGAAGGCGTGACAACTTTTTATGTATCAAATCATAGGTATTTTGTTGGTTCATAAAGTAAGCACCAAATTAATCAAAGATATGTTGCTAAGAATAATTTTGATGAATTTGTTCAAAGACATAAACCTCTTGTTACTAATGGTTTTACCGTCTAGACGTCTTAGAGAATTGAGAATTCTACTTTCTTCAATTTAAAGAATCAAAATAATGTGCATAGAAAGAAATACGTGGTGGCAAACCTCATGGGATATTTCACCGGCGTAGGACAAGTGAGGAAGGTGACACACGTTTTTTGGTTGGTTGTTGAAAAATAGTAGTTTGACAATGGGTCTTTAAAAAAAAAAAAGGTTTTCTCATTTCAAATATTTAATTATATAACTATATATAAATCTAACCATTTGTAACATTTATTTCTCAAAGTCCTCTTTTCCACTTCAATTTTTTTTTAAAAAAAATCTCAATATTACAAAGCAAAAAAGAATCCCCAAAAACGAGAGTATGACATAAACCACCCATTCGGGCGATGGTGGTCCCCAAATCCTAGTTCGCCTCAAAATCGAAACTTACACATTTCGGGTTATGCAACCGACATAGCGTCATATGCGCAACTTCTAGCCGGTGGTATGTTTTACGTACGCCAATTTCAATAACTAAACATCCACCCGTCTCAATATCCACTTCACAACATCCCGCAACTTCCCCAAATTCTCGTTTAAACACCCGAGTTTGTACCCAAAACCCAATCGCCATATTTTGGTGAACCCTCAGATAAAAAAAAGTAAAAAAAAAAAAAGTCATAAGAAGAAAAACCGAGGAGGAGAAGAAAGCCGTTGAACGAGCCTCTCAAAAATGGGTTGATGTGGAAGAACCACTTTAGTGAAAGCTTGGATATTCGTATCCGAAAACCCAAAGATCGGTACCCTTTTTCCCCTATTGTTTTCTTATAAATGTTACATATATTTTTCTAACTACTGTTTTTAAATAGGTAAAAATCAAAACAAAACCGTGTTTTGGAATAGAATAAACATTATTTTTCACCGGCATGACCTCTTATACCGGCATGTTTTGGATTGGTGAGGAATGAATTAGTGATATATTGCCCCTTGTGTTTAGTGATAGATGTGATAAAATGTGAAAAATGTAGGTGACATAAAGTGATTGGGTGTGATTACCACCACGCCTACGCTTAATAAATACAAACAACAATACGGAAACTTAGCAATTAATACATGAGTAAGGATCATTATCATTAAAATATAAACAGAAATAAGATAGAAAAAGATGATTGTGACATGCGTAGGTGTTGGAGTAAAGCACTGAATTGGAGTTTATCAAACACAATCTTCCCTCGTTGCATATAAATCCCTCTAAAGTTTGATCATCCACTCATGTGAGAACTTTTCATCAGTTTCACCCGACACTTTTATCAAGTTTTTCAACAAAATTAATTGATTGTGGAACCCGATTGTATGCATGTTAAACTATAAGTTCATCGATCACTCTTATTATATTTTCTGTCGGTTGTTCAAATAAATGGACTCCATGAACAAATAAGTATAAGTGGTTCACAAAGTCCCTGTACTCGAAGTGAATAAATGTTGCATCTTTGCTAATAAACGGTACAACAATCTTTTAACAGTTTGATTTAATAATTATTCTAGGAGTTTATAGTTTAACCGATTAAAAACTAGATGCATGACTAATATGAAAGGGTGGTTATAATAAAATCTCATTGGTTCTATTTTCATCCCCTTAAAGCGTGAGGTTGGCTAAATGCACTCCCTTTTTTTACTAATTGCACTCCCTTTAAAAAAAACAGTTTAAAAGTTATTAAAATTCTATCTTTCTACTTTTAAAAAAATCATTTTAGTAACTCATCTTCTTCGTGTTATCAACCCTTATTAAGTTACTCACCCCTTATGAACATCATCTTCATCACATAATTGAAACATCACCGTCCCATGAATCTAATCATCATCTTGGTGGTACAAAACCCTATTTGAAATATTGTTAGTTTTAAATATTTATGATTTAATTAATATAGTTTGAGACAAACTTAGATACGGATAGAAGAGGAAATTCTTTAAAAAAAATATAAGGTTTAATTATGTTTATTTAAAAACTTTAAGGGGAGAGTGTAATCAGTAAAATAATATAAAAGGAGTGTATTTAGCAACACCCTAAAGCGTCTCGCTTTGGTTAAAGGGGGGAGCTTGGCTCCTTTTCAACGACGTCAGTACGAGGTCAACAAAAGCTGAAAAGGTAAGACCAAAGCGCCACGCTATAGACAAAGCGAGCGCTTTGGATCAGGGGTTATTTTGGTGTTTTTTTTTTGTTTCGAAATGTTTTTTTTAATATAATTGTTGTAAAAATGGAAAGAAATCAACAGTCGGATCGACGCTAACAAGCAACCCATACAGAGTTGTTTCCAATCCAAAAAAATTCGTTTGAGGCGTTTCGGTTCGTTTATTGCCCGTTTGTGTTTTTCGGTAGAAACATCCGAGTTTAAACAACTTTCATAAATTATTATACGTGGTGCTCGGACTATACAATCGATACCCATATTTTTTCAAAATACAAATTTTTCTTGTCTAATCGATCTGTTGGACTTTCGGACTCTGTTTAACGCGTTTCAGAATGCTTAATTGATCATTGCTGGTTTTCAGAAGTCACATCCAATCAATTAAATGTGCTGAAACGTGGAAAACAGAGTCCGGAAGTTCAGGATATCAATTAGACATGCAAAATATTTTGTTTTAAAAAATTATAAAGAACATTAAAGAAGGACTTGTGCTATTGCTTTTCAAATAAAGAAGTTTAAACCAAGAAACATGAACCCTTGTTTGATTTAAATCGTGTTCAGCCTTTAAACTTCGTTTGCCTTGGATCGATAGTTTGTGTAATATGTGTTTTTTGGGCTTTCATTATTTTATATTGCATTTGATTTTATTATTGTTATTTTATTTATTTTTTGGAGGTAAATTAAATCTTGTCATGAATTGATTGAATAATTTTACTAATTTTTTATTCTTGATAGTTTCATAAATCATTTTACTAATTTCTGATTCTTGATAGTCTGATTGTAATCGTGTTCAGCCTTTAAACTTCATTTGCCTTGGGATTTTGCGTTAATTGTAAAGAGACTATTCACACCATCGTCTGTTAAATCATCATTATCATCATCATTACACCCTCAAAAACAGATACAACATTCATCACAATCATTGCTCCAACATAACTTGCACCGACTTCAGATATGAGTTTGATTAGCTTAAATCTTTCTGATCCATGGTATCCACTAACCGTAGCGACAATGAGATCCATAATTCAAACAAGGAGCTAAATGATCTCCTAATATTAGACGTTAGGGTTTGATAAACACAAAACTTATTATTAAAAAGCAAATAAAAACAAAATTGGAACCCTAAATCGTACTGTGATATAAAGAGAGGCCTATTAGGAGTGCTGTGGAGGAAGATCTTCGGTTTGCTGTAGTCGATGATGGCTCAGAGGTTAGCAGGAAGTTGAAAATTTGAATGATGTTTGTCGGTTTGCTCTCTGTGTACTAATTCAAAAACAGAGGTAGGAAAGTAAAGCTTCAGGTGAAAGTGGATACCATGGATCAGAGAGATTTAAGCTAATCAAACTCATATCTCAAGCCGGTGTAAGTTTTGTTAGAGCACTGTTCATCTTCTTCTTCTACTTTCTTTCTCTTGATCTTCACACTTGCTTTTGGAGCTCTGATTTTCTTCTTATTATCTTTTTTTATCACAACTTTCCGCAACCAGAACAACGAACTCTGTACAAACCAATTCCTTTTTTTCACTTATTTAATGAAATTTAAACACCCAAAACAATGCAGACGTTTGGTGATGTAAAACCAGGTCATACCTGTACTAAGTTTAATGTTGGAGAAGAAAAAACCAGGTCACAAATTTCCGCAACCAGTACAACGAAAGATTGTAGAACTTCGGTAGAAAAAACTAGAACAACATTAATACCTAACAAAGATTGTAGAACAAAAGAAGAAAGTGTCCCGCTCTGTTACCAAACATGTCAAGAAATGATAATTTCAAATATTGCAGATCAAGGTCTTCATTAGTACTTTGGGAAGAGAGCAATGACCGGTCACATTAGTACTTTAGGTCAAAGATGTAATCACTGATAATAAATCACCTCACTTACGATTATTTACGCATTTTATGTTTCTTAAGCTTTACGGTGTGTGAACAGTTGTTAGGAATTTAATTCTTAGATATGCTAAAGGATATCGAAGATCAATGTTGTATCTTT
>JAUTDX010005955.1:0-22007 GCA_030844895.1 Ambrosia x helenae
TTACATTTGTGAATTTGGTGTTAACGAGAGGATTGAGTCGGGGTTTTATGGGTCAATGCTGGGTTGGATTTGATTCGTGTTCGGATTCGGATCCAGTCGTCCTACTCTCCCAAGTCATTTTATCAGCAAACCAACCCAACAACATCACAATTCGCTGAAGCAACGCTCATCGTGAATCTACAGATATCTCTCACCGCCCAGTACGGTAGAGTCGTTATGTCATGAAATCTGTAGAAGTATAGAAATCCATTTTTCCCATTTAACTCCAATACATCTCAATTGTCTAAGATATCTCCAGCCTAAAGCTCTCCCTTTGAACAGTTGATTGTAATATCAGTAGAAAACCTCCTTGAACTTCTGTCTTGGTCTGTTTTCTTCTTTCTCTTTCAAACTTTTCAGCAAAGTCTTCAAATCATCAGATTGCTTAACATTTGGTTTCAGATTAGAATCTTTCTCAAATACTTCTTCAACAAACTTCTTACTTTTCTTCTCAGCAAGTTTTTCAGCTTCATTTAAAGTTTCTTCATTCAACTATGGTATCACCACATTATCTTTTTCTCTAAAGTATTCTGGATATTCTTCATGTGTTATATCCTCTATCTCAAATCTCTTCAAATTCTGAGTTTGTTTGTCATCAGAATGTGTACCAGCATCCTTTTCTGGAATATCTGGAATCTCTTTTTCATTCATAATGTCTTCTAGAGACTTCCCAATTTGCTTAGCCAAACCTTCCAAGATCTCTTTTAATACAGCTGTAGATATTCACCATCTTCCAAATCAGGATCGTTATACTCAAGCTCATACTTCATATCATCAGATTCAAAGATTTCTGGAAACTTTCAGTCAATTCTATAGTCCAAACCTTCTGATATAGCATCTGACGATATAAGTTCAGTCCCAAAAGCTCTTTGGCACTTTCACATGTTAAAGTCCAGAGTAGATATCATTGGGAGAGCCATTGCCAACATAGAGAATTCCTTAGCATCAAGCTCAAGTTTTAGGAATCTTCATCAGTGTAGTCTTTTGGTTCTTTTGGAATTTCTTCCTTAGTTTCAAGATTTACATTTACTGGTTTATGTGGTCCATACATGACAGATCTCCAACAACCGGTGTTGGTCTGTGACAAGGTATGTGCCAATCTTTTCTGCCAGATATTATACTCATTTCTTACTAACATAACAAGTTTAGTGGTAGATCCAGTATTATGAGGATCCATTTTTGAGAATTTTGACTTGTCAAGTTTTTCTCAATGTGATGGATAAAAAGTGAACTTTTATCCTTTATTAAATACCAATAAGAGCCTGTGTTGATTCTCAATTTGTTAGATTGATATTTGATCAGATAAACTAGAAGCTCTGATACCAATTGTTTGGATCAGTTTCTCTTTTAACAGTTCTTATTCATGAACACTTATGTGTTGTAAATATCAATCAAAGTAAATGCACAGCGGAATTATTAAAGTGTTCAGTTAAAGTATCACTTTTAGCAGGTGTTATTACTCCCCCTCAATCAATGAACTAGGAAGTAAAGATGAGAATCAATAAAAGTAAATGAATATAACAATTAATGCAAGATGATTCTCAGATATATATGAAAAGGTTAACTACAAAGTAATTTGAAGGAAAAAGTTCAAGTTTTGATAGATAATTATCGATTGCTAAAATAGCGGGAGTAACCCCTCTATATATTGCCGAAAGATTACATACAAACTAAGTAATCAAAAGCTTAAAATAATGTAAGATATACTACAACATGAATGTAGCATTGAAACTTGAACAAAGACTTTAAGTTAACTAATTAATACTAAACAGCTGAGATTAAGGGCGGTTAGAAGCTTCTTAATGAAAGTGCTGATGAGTGACAAACTTCTGATGAGTTTTCTTCAGGAGTTTGTCTTCAGCAGTTCGTTCTTCAGATATTCTGTTTAGTTTATCTTCAGAACTTCTGATCTTTTACTCTTAGAACTTTACATACTCTTCTTCTTCAGCAGTTTCACAAAATGTTAGAGGATATAAGACTAAGGTTTTACTGGCTTGTCAATCCTCTTTGACCCTAAAAAATGCAAAGTACTGAAGAAGAAGCTGATACAGGACAAAGTGTGAAGAGTAAGGTCTAAAGATGAACAGACAGAACATCTGAAGAACAACTACTGAAGAACAACCTTTGAAGGTTTTACTCATCAGTAGTTCTGATAGAAGCTTCCACCGCCTAAACTTCAGCAGTTTATAGTTTAATTATATTTTAATAGGTATTTTGTACAAGTTCCAATACCATAGCCTTTTGTAGTATTATACTTATATAGTTATCTTTCCTTGTAAGTTTTGTAGTCTATAAATAGAAGGGTTCCACACCTTCTATTTATTACTTGGAAAATATACCAAACTTTGTTATCAGAATTTCATTGTCCATTATATGAGAATTATAATTTGAATATATTTCAACCGTTTCGATCATTAACTGCTTAGATTCTCATATACATTTATTGCACTTTGATTAATCATTTGAGGGGAGCATTTACTCATACCAAAGTTAATGTTAACTTAGAAGATTTAATTTTCCGCTGCACATTAACTTTGATTAATACTTGTTCTAAAGAGTCTGTTTAAACACAAAAGAACCTTTATGATCCTACAATTGGTATCAGAGCACTGGTTTATCTAATCAATATCAATCTAACAAATTGAGAATCAGACACATTCTCTTATTGATATTCAATAAAAGAATAAAAGTTCACTTAATTAAAGCCATTATTTTAAGAAATTGTTTAATTTATCATCTTCTTAAAAATGGATCCTCATAATACTGGATCTGCTAATAAGCCTCCCATGCTCGTGAGAAATGAATTCAATATCTAGCAAAGAAGGATGGGAATACTTTATCACAGCAGAACACTAGTTGTTGGAAGTCTGTCATGTATGGACCCCATAAGCCAGTGACTATTGATCCAGATCAAAAGTTTCAAAAGAAAAAGAACAACAAGATTACACAGATGAAGATTTCCTAAACTTGAGCTAGATGCCAAGGCTTTTTCAATGTTGGCAATGGCACTCCTAAATGAAATGTATGCTCGACTCTTACATTGTGAGAGTGCAAAAGAACTTTGGGACTGCCTAAAAGAACAGTTTGGAGGAACTGATGAGGTGATTGCCAACACAAGAGAGATCTTAGCTCAACAATATGAGACTTTTACTCATGTTAATGGAGAAACTTTAACACAACAATTTGAAAGATTTTCTTCATTAATATCTGAGTTAAAACTAAATGGTCAGACTACACAAATCCATCTATGTTACATAGATTTTTAAGGTCTTTACCAGAAAAATGGGAAACTTATTCAATAGTCCTTAGATCAAATGCAGATTTGATTCCCTATCACTCACTAAATTACATGGGAAATTACTAACTTTTGAAAGATAAATATATCAAAAGAAAAATTTGCAAAATTCTGGCAAAACTGCTGATGACTAGTTCCTGGTAGCACAACTCTTTTAGGACAAGACTCACCATCTTGTTCAAATGACTTTGGTTCTTATGATCATATTGACATCACAACTGGGATCACATCAGAAAGATCATATCCATCCTTTGAAAATGTTGATAGTCAAACTACTAATAATATGTGTTTTATTTTTTATGATTTAAAAAATCTCAGTAGTGATGAACTAGAAGAAATGAATATTCTGCACAATTGACTATGTGTGTTTGAAAGTTGTATTATCATTTTTAGCATTTACATTTGTGAATTGGTGTTAAAGAGAGGATTGAGTCGGGGTTTTATGGGTCAATGCTGGGTTGGATTTGATTCGTGTCGTGTTCGGATTCGAATCCAGTCGTCCTACTCTCCCAAGTCAATTTTATCAGCAAACCAACCAACAACATCACAATTCGCTGAAGCACCGCTCATCGTGAATCTACAGATATCTCTCACCGCCAGTACGGTAGGAGTCTTTATGTTTGAAATCTGTAGAAGTATAGAATTCCTTTTTCCCATTTAACTCCAATACATCTCAATTGTCTAAGATATCTCCAGCCTAAAGCTCTCCCTTTGAACAGTTGATTGTATTATCAGTAGAAACCTCCTTGAACTTCTGTCATTGGTCTGTTTTCTTCTTTCTCTTTCAAACTTTTCAGCAAGTCTTCAAATCATCAGATTGCTTAACATTTGGTTTCAGATTAGAATCTTTCTCAAATACTTCTTCAACAAACTTCTTACTTTTCTTCTCAGCAAGTTTTTCAGCTTCATTTAAAGTTTCTTCATTCAACTATGGTATCACCACATTATCTTTTTCTCTAAAGTACTCTGGATATTCTTCATGTGTTATATCCTCTATCTCAATCTCTTCAAATTCTGAGTTTGTTTGTCATCAGAATGTGTACCAGCATCCTTTTCTGGAATATCTGAATCTCTTTTTCATTCATAATGTCTTCTAGAGACTTCCAATTGCTTAGCCAAACCTTCCAAGATCTCTTTAATACAGCTGTAGATACTTCACCATCTTCCAAATCAGGATCGTTATACTCAAGCTCATACTTCATATCATCAGATTCAAAGATTTCTGGAAACTTTCCAGTCAATTCTATAGTCCAAACCTTCTGATTTAGCATCTGACGATATAAGTTCAGTCCCAAAGCTCTTTGGCACTTTCACAATGTTAAAGTCCAGAGTAGATATCATTTGGGAGAGCCATTGCCAACATAGAGAATGCCTTAGCATCAAGCTCAAGTTTTAGGAAATCTTCATCAGTGTAGTCTTTTGGTTCTTTTGGAATTTCTTCCTTAGTTTTCAAGATTTACATTTACTGGTTTATGTGGTCCATACATGACAAGATCTCCAACAAACCGGTGTTGGTCTGTGACAAGGTATGTGCCCATCTTTTCTGCCAGATATTATACTCATTTCTTACTAACATAACAGGTTAGTGGTAGATCCAGTATTATGAGGATCCATTTTTGAGAATTTTGACTTGTCAAGTTTTTCTCAATGTGATGGATAAAAAGTGAACTTTTATCCTTTATTAAATACCAATAAGAGCCTGTGTCTGATTCTCAATTTGTTAGATTGATATTTGATCAGATAAACTAGAAGCTCTGATACCAATTGTTGGATCAGTTTCTCTTTTAACAGTTTCTTATTCATGAACACTTATGTGTTGTAAATATATCAAAGTAAAATGCACAGCGGAATATTAAAGTGTTCAAGTTAAAGTATCACTTTTAGCAGGAGTTATTACTCCCCCTCAATCAATGAACTAGGAAGTAAAGATGAGAATCAATAAAAGTAAATGAATATAACAATTAATGCAAGATGATTCTCAGATATATATGAAAAGGTTAACTACAAAAGTAATTTGAAGGAAAAGTTCAAGTTTTGGATAGATAATTATCGATTGCTAAAATAGCGGGAGTAACCCCTCTATATATTGCCGAAAGATTACATACAAACTAAGTAATCAAAAGCTTAAAATAATGTAAGATAATACTACAACATGATGTAGCATTGAAACTTGAACAAAGACTTTAAGTTAACTAATATAATACTAACAGCTGAGATTAAGGGCGGTTAGAAGCTTCTTAATGAAAGTGCTGATGAGTGACAAACTTCTGATGAGTTTTCTTCAGGAGTTTGTCTTCAGCAGTTCGTTCTTCAGATATTCTGTTTAGTTTATCTTCAGAACTTCTGATCCTTTTACTCTTTAGAACTTTAACATTCTTCTTCTTCAGCAGTTTCACAAAATGTTAAGAGGATATAAGACTAAGGTTATACTGGCTTGTCAATCCTCTTTGACCTAAAAAATGCAACGTACTAAAGAAGAAGCTGATACAGGACAAAGTGCTGAAGAGTAAGGTCTAAAGATGAACCAGATAGAACATCTGAAGAACAACTACTGAAGAACAACCTTTGAAGGTTTACTCATCAGTAGTTCTGATAGAAGCTTCCACCGCCTAAACTTCAGCAGTTTATAGTTTAATTATATTTTAATAGGTATTTTGTACAAGTTCCAAATACCATAGCCTTTTGTAGTATTATACAATATAGTTATCTTTCCTTGTAAGTTTTGTAGTCTATAAATAGAAGAGTTCACACCTTCTATTTATTAACTAGGAAAATATACAAACTTTGTTATCAGAATTTCATTGTTCCATTATATGAGAATTATAATTTGAATATATTTCAACTGTTTCGATCATTAACTGCTTAGATTCTCATATACATTTATTGCACTTTGATTAATCATTTGAGGGGGAGCATTTACTCATACCAAAAGTTAAATGTTAACTTAGAAGATTTAATATTTCCGCTGCACATTAACTTTGATTAATACTTGTTCTAAAGAGTCTGTTTAAACACAAAAGAACCTTTATGATCCTACAATTGGTATCAGAGCACTGGTTTATCTAATCAAATATCAATCTAACAAATTGAGAATCAGACACATTCTCTTATTGATATTCAATAAAAGAATAAAAGTTCACTTAATTAAAGCCATTATTTTAAGAAATTGTTAATTTATCAATCTTCTTAAAAATGGATCCTCATAATACAGGATCTGCTAATAAGCCTCCCATGCTAGTGAGAAATGAATTCAATATCTAGCAAAGAAGGATGGGATATACTTTATCACAGCAGAACACTAGTTGTTGGAAGTCTGTCATGTATGGACCCCATAAGCCAGTGACTATTGATCCAGAATCAAAAGTTTCAAAAGAAAAAGAACAACAAGATTACACAGATGAAGATTTCCTAAAACTTGAGCTAGATGCCAAGGCTTTTTCAATGTTGGCAATGGCACTCCTAAATGAAATGTATGCTCGACTCTTACATTGTGAGAGTGCAAAAAGAACTTTGGGACTGCCTAAAAGACAGTTTGGAGGAACTGATGAGGTGATTGCCAACACAAGAGAGATCTTAGCTCAACAATATGAGACTTTTACTCATGTTAATGGAGAAACTTTAACACAACAATTTGAAAGATTTTCTTCATTAATATCTGAGTTAAAACTAAATGGTCAGACATACACAAATCCATCTATGTTACATAGATTTTTAAGGTCTTTACCAGAAAAATGGGAAACTTATTCAATAGTCCTTAGATCAAATGCAGATTTGATTCCCTATCACTCACTAAATTACATGGGAAATTACTAACTTTTGAAAGATAAATATATCAAAAGAAAAATTTGCAAAATTCTGGCAAAACTGCTGATGACTATGTTCCTGGTAGCACAACTCTTTTAGGACAAGACTCACCATCTTGTTCAAATGACTTTGGTTCTTATGATCATATTGACATCACAACTGGGATCACATCAGAAAGATCATATCCATCCTTTGAAAATGTTGATAGTCAAACTACTAATAATATGTGTTTTATTTTTTATGATTTAAAAAATCTCAGTAGTGATGATCTAGAAGAAATGAATATTCTGCACCAATTGGCCATGTTGAGTATAAAAACAAACAAATTTTATAAAAGGTCAGGCAGAAAATTTCAAGGTTTTAACAATCAAACAAAAGTTGGTTTTGACAAATCTAAACTTAGATGTCATAAGTGTCAGAAGTTGGGACACTTTGCTAGAGAGTGTAGATGCTCTAGCTTTAACCACGAAAGTTCAAGGGCTTGCATGCCATGAAAGTCTTGTAGGAACACCCACCCACAGTGTTTTCTACTTCTGCAGTGTCAGAAAGAATAGATTATCAATGAGAGAACTGATACAAGATAGAAGGAATAGGCAAGAGCATTACCAGTCTCGGGGATCCTAGGTTCTGCATCGGCCGGCGCGCCCGAACCGCCACTGGAGTCGGCACGGTTCGCTTCATGTTGTGCGATAGCCTGTGCAATCACCCTGGCTAGGTCCGCTGAGGTGGTTGGGAAAGCTTCTTCCTCAGAAGTCGATTGAGTAGTCCTTTTGAGAGGCATGTTCTTCTAATACACAAGATTAAAAGAATGAGACACATATCACTGTATAATATTGTCAACATATGCACCAACCAAACAACCATACAATCATAACAAGCGATAAACAAGATCACAAATGCACGACACAAACATAACAACAATATAGGAATCAAAACATCGCAACTTTTCATAGAGTTTAACATACTTGATACAAATTTTTTTTCTGCATACAAAATAACTAGGCATTTCGCCTTACAAGTTTTTAAACTACTATAACAAAGTACAATACCGATATCTACGGGGGTGGGGGTGGGAAAGTAGTAGACAAGGCTGCAACAGCTGTAGTCATCCTCACCTCCAAGTCATCCAATCTCTCCTCAAGCTCAGCAACACGCTCCCCTGCTATGGCATGTCCCTGCTCTTCCTCGTACACGCGCGTACCCAACTCAGCCAACTGATAGAGCACGGGATCCCTGGTCTTACCTGCCAGATACAGGTCATCTTCAATCTCCTGAACCCTCCCGCGTAAGACTCCCAGCTGTGTGTCATGAAAACCAATCATGTCCCGCACAGAGTAGTGAGCGTGACGTACGGAAGTCGGCACGAAGCCAGTATGGAGTGGAGTGTCAGAGGGTGGCTGGGATGGCCCACCGATCTCAAAAGTGGAAGGAGCCTTGACATCGGGAATCCTCATTAGAATAGGCTAGGAATCCATCAACAGTAGGCAAATACGTCCTTTTGCGGTCCAGAGATCTTTTGAGAAACTTCTTCTTGCGTGGCTCTGGTGCCTCTGGAGCTGGGGTTGTGGATGCACCGGTGTTGGAGGCTCGGGGTCAACTTGGGTAAGAGCCTTAGCTGGTGCGATCAGTGCTGGTGGAAGGAGTACACGTTTCCGAGGGGTGTACATTATTTGTACCCCTCCTGGGAACAGGTGGTATGGACGGAAAGACGACACACGGGGCTCTGGTGGCAGTATGAACTTACAAGACAGGCACAACTTGTATAAGACAGGCTACCACAGAAAAAGATAGAAAGTTGAAAAGAGCCCAAATCATTCAAGAATTGGTAGAGAACAATTATGGTTCAAAACATCAAGTGTGCAAATGGAAAGAAGATGTACTTTATGACACTTACAAAAAGTTCAAGGCTGAAAGACTTGCAAATCAGGAGAAGTTCAAACCAACATAGCCTGCTACCAATAAAAAGACAGAGGAACACACAAAAACGGACTTCAAGGTGTTTCTGATTGAGAAGAACACCATTGTTGAAGATGATTTCACTGTTGATGAAAAGCCTCTGATAACACAAGATAGGGATCCTGCAACATTTGCATATCAACTGAAGCAGACCATCACAGAACAAAAATAGACCAAGGTGATCTCTGAACATCACATTCGAATTTCATTTGATACACCTGGCACTGTACTTGTTGAAAGAAGAAGGAGATCCAATCTGATCAATGCTGAAAAAGAAAAACCACCAACATCAGACCTATCTTCAAACCTACAAATAGTACCATACAAAGAGAAATTCTTTAATTACAAATCCCCAATTGTCAAATGGTTCTTCACCCACAAGTTCAATTCCATGGCTCTGGAAAGAAAAGATCACATAACAAAAAGTCCTTCATGATAAAACTGAATTGGAAAAATTATCAGATGAAGATCTCATAACCATTCAGAATACTTTACCAGAAAAGGGACTACTTTCAGAACCAGAGGTCAGAGAACTCAAATATCAAATGATCAAGGAAATGTGGAGAGTTCTTGACTCAGGTTAGAGAGGATCTTATAAATAAAGATATACAAAGGTTTTGGCTTCATCAATCCAGGGGGAGATTGTAGGGTCAGAGAGGATTGACAAGCCAATATAAACCTTAGTCTTACATCTTCTTAACATTTTGTGAAACAACTGAAGTAGATGATTACCAAAGTCCTGAAGAGTAAAGAAACAGAAGTTCTGAAGATGAACCAGACAGATATCTGAAGAACAACTGCTGAAGACAAACTCCTGAAGATTACTCATCAGTAGTTTGTTACTCATCAGCACTTTGATTAAAAGCTTTCCACCGCCTTAATCTCAGCAGTTTAGTATTATATTAGTATTATTAAAGTCTTTGTTCAAGTTTCAATGCTACAGCCTGTTGTAGTATTATCTTACATTCTTATAATTTGTTGATTACTTAGTTTGTATGTAATTGTCTGTCTATAAATAGATGGGTTAATCCCACTATTTTAGACATTGATTTGGCTGAATTCCTTTAAAGCTTTTTATAGAAAAACCATTTCACATTTGAGAATCTTTCACTATACTTATTGTTATATGCTTTCAATTGTTTAGATTCTCATTAACTACTTAGTTCATTCAATCTAGGGGGAGTAATAACTCCTGTTAAAAGTGATACTTTAACTTGAACACTTTACTTATTCCGCTATGCAAATCTGCTTTGATATACTTATAATCACAAATGTGTTCATTGAATAAGAACTGTTAAATCGAGAAAATGATCCAACAATTGGTATCAGAGCTCTGGTTTATCTGATCAAATATCAATCTAACAAATTGAGAATCAGACACAGGCTTTTATTGATATTCAATAAAGGATAAAAGTTCATTTTTTTAAAACCATCCATCACTTTGAGAAAATCTTGACAAATCAAAAATGTCAAAAATGGACCCTCATAATACTGGATTTGCCAATAAACCTCCCATGCTGGTCAGAAATGAATACAATATCTGGCAAAGGAGATTGGCACATACTTTGTCAAAGAAAAACACTGGCTGTTGGAGATCTGTCATGTATGGACCCCATAAACAAGTAAACATAAATCTTGAAACTACAGTAGAAATACCAAAAGAACTAAAAGACTACGGGGCTGTTTGGTAGCCTCTGAATGGTCATTAAGAGGCTACATCTGAATGATCCATAACCTTTGAATGATTAAGATGTAACCTTAAGTATGAATGGTTAAAAAGAAAACATCTTAATGGTTGCCTCTTAACCATTCAGACTTAAGTTACCTCTTAACCATTTAGAGGTTATGGACCATTAAGAGGTAGCTTCTGAATGGTCATTAAGAGGCTACCAAACAACCCCTACACTGATGAAGATTTCCTAAAACTTGAGCTTGATGCTAAGGCATTCTCTATGTTGACAATGGCTCTCCTAAATGAAATCTACTCTGGACTTTTACATTGTGAAAGTCCCAAAGAGCTTTGGGACTGCCTAAAGAAAAGTTTGGAGGAACTGAAGAGGTGATTGCCAACACCAGAGAAATTCTTGCTCCACAATACGAAACATTTACTCACATTAATGGGGAAACATTGACACAACAATTTGAAAGATTCTCCTCATTAATCTCTGAGTTAAAGTTAAATGGTCAGACCTATACAAATATATATATGTTTCATAGATTCTTAAGGTCTTTACCAGAAAAATGGGAAACTTACTCTATAGTTCTCAGATCTGGACCAGATTTTAACTCCCTCACTTTTACAAAATTACATGGGAGATTGTTTACTTTTGAAAGAGAAATCAATCAAAAGAAAAAGTTACAAAATTATGGTAAAACAGCAGATGACTATGTTCCAGGTAGTACATCACTTTTAAGACAAGACTCACCTTCTTGTTCAAATGATTTGGATCTTTTGATCACATTGACATAACTGATGAGATCTCATCAGAAAGATCATATCCGACTTATGACAATGAAAAACATAGTCAAACAACTGATAACATGTGTTTTATAATGGATGACTTAAAAATTTTCAGTAGTGATGACTTAGAAGAAATGGATATACTACACCAACTGGCCATGTTAAGCATAAAAACTAATAAATTTTATAAAAGGCCAGGAAGGAAATTTCTAGGACTGAACAGTTCAACAAAAGTTGGTTTTGACAAATCTAAACTGAGATGTCACAAGTGTCAGAAGTTGGGACACTTTGCTAGAGAGTGTAGAAGCGATAGCTTTAACCAACCACAGTTTGGAAATCAGTCAAACTCCAGTTATAATAGGAATAATGGAACACAGGGAAGTGCATATTTTGTACAGGCACAAGCTCCACAAATCCAATATGTGCCTCAAATACAATATGTACAGATGCCTGCTGCTCAAGAACCTCCTCAAACTCAACAACACTCTCAACAAAGTCTTTTTACTTTAGGGTATGCTGACTTGAGCAGTTGTCCTTTTGACACATCTGAATGCAGTACAGATGCAGACAATAAAGTCTATGACAACAAGGTTGATTGTGAAAATTGGGTTAAGTCATGTAGAGGTTACCAAATGCTGCTTAACAAAACAAACTGCATCAAATGTTAAGTTTGGCATAGGGTACAACCATACTGAAACACCAATTGATTTTACTCCCAAAACTGCTGATGATGGGAGTAGAATAGTTCCAAATCAAACTTCTGATATGAAAGACTGCTCATCTTTTCATCAGAACTTTCTCAAAATTGAAAAAGGAAGTTCTACAGAAGTTAAAAATGCTGACATTAAGCCATCAGTAGTTTCATCTACATCAGGAGTTGAGAACTTTTAAAACTACTGATGACCTAAATCAACACACCAAAACTGTCAGTAATTTGCGTTCCATATCTTCTGATGAATTTAAAATGGAAGGAGAAGCCAAAAGAATGTGAAATTTGTGGTCTGTTTAACCACAAAACAGAATTTTGTAGATACGCAAAAGGAAATCAGTACAACAATAAAATTTTACAACTGGTTGTGGGTAAACAAATCAAACAAGATTTTGAAGAAACTTTTTATCCCAACAAACAACAACCAAGTAATACCTTTTCTTAGAAAAAGACTAAATATCAACATAAGCCTTTTTCTCAAAATTCTCCTCAGTAGTTAGACCTGAATCATCAGCAGTTTGTGAAACTGCTGAGACTAAAGATCTTATGAACATGGTAAAACTACTGATGACCAAAGTTGATGATGGTCCTCAAAAGGATACCACCATTGCTCTCAAAGAAAAATCCAATGCCAAAAAAGACATTGATTTCTAAAAATGGTCCACAACAACTGTTCCTGTTCTCAAGAGCAAACCCAAAGCCAAATTGGCTTGGGTTCCCAAATCTAACTATTTTGCTATGTTGTGTAGAGGGTCTCTAGAGGTTTGAATAGAATTTGGTATGTTGATAGTGGAGGCTCAATGCACATGACAGGATGCAGATACATGATAAGCAATTTTATCAATCAAAGAGAAGGATCTGTGTCCTTTGGGAACAATGCCATGGGATATATGCTAGGACATGGCAATGTATCTTCTAGCAAAATACAGTTTGACAAGGTCAATCTGCTTGAAAACTTGGAATACAACTTGCTGAGTGTCTCTCAAATGTGTGACAAAGGATATTCTTCCTTATTCACCAAAACAGCATGCAAGATCATATCACCAGAAGGCCAAAAGTTGATAGAGAAGATAATTGAAGATCATACTTTGCTGATAGCCAAAAGATGTGGCAATGTCTATGAAATGGACATTAAGAAAGACAAAGTACTGAACAACACTGCCTGCTTCTTTTTCCAGAGCATCAACTTCTGAAACTGATCTCTGGCACATGAGACTTGGCCATGTGAACTTTAAAACCATAAATAAAGTCACAAAAATGGGCTTGGTCAGAGGTCTACCTTTAAAGGAATACCAATGTAAAGAACAATGTGTTTCCTGTCTTAAAGGTAAACAACATAAGTCCTCCTATAAGTCTATTGAAGAATAAAAAACAACTGCATGTCTTCAACTACTCCATATGGATTTATTTGGACCAGTTAAGATCATGAGCCTTGGTAAGAAGAAATACTGCTTGGTCATCATTGATGACTACTCAAGATTCACATGGGTTTTCTTCTTATATTCCAAGGATGAGGCAGCTGATATCATCAAATTCTTCATTCTACAAATAGAGAAACAATATTCTCTCTCTGTCTAAGTCATCAGGAGTAACAATGGGACAGAGTTCAGGAACAAAACTCTGGTTGAATTCTGTTTGTCTAAAGGGATTGTTAGACTGTTTAGCATTCCCAGAACTCCTGAACAAAATGGTGTGGTAGAAAGGAAGAACAGAACATTAATTGAAGCAGCAAGAACCATGTTAGCTGATTCATGCCTACCATTATATTTTTGGGCTGAAGCAGTCAACACAGCCTTGCTATGTTCAAAATAGGGTCCTTGTCAACAAAAGGCACTCCAAAACTGCCTATGAAGTTCTTCATGGCATCAAGCCCCTAATCTCCTTTTTCAAGGCTTTTGGATGTCAATTTTCATTCTAAACATCAAAGACTCTATTTCAAAGTTTGCTGCAAAATTTGATTCAGGTTATTTTCTTGCTTACTCTTCCACTAGAAAAGCCTACAAGGTATTTAATTCCAGAACCAAGATAGTTGAAGAAACACTGAATGTCAAGTTTAATGAGTCAAAACACACTCTCATTCCAACACATCCTGCTGAACTCTTTGACCTTGACAACTTTCATTTCGGACCTGAAAAGACTGTCACCTCATCCAAACCTACTTATTATGGTGATCAAGGGTTTGATGATGATGGCCCTCCATCATGGACTCCAAATACAGTCATTAAATCAACTTTTAAACCATCAGAAGTTTTACAAACTTCTACTTCAACAACTGCTGATGAACAATTTCAAACTGCTAATTCAGCTCCACAGACTCCTGAACCAATACATACAGCTGAACCTATAATTATTAACCTCAGTGGTTTGTTTGAAGAAGTTCAAGAGCAATCTCCAATCACAGGGTTATAACAACTTATTGAACACAAGGATCATCCATTGGATCAAATCATGGGTGACATTGCATCAGGGGTACTCACAAGAAACCAGCTCTCCAACTTTTTCTTTTTATCAACATTCATTTCTCAGTTGGAACCAAAGAAATACCAAGAAGCCTTCAAAGATAACAATTGGGTTCAAGCTATGCAAGAAGAGTTGCTCCAATTCAAGAAGCAACACGTCTGGGAAATCTGTCCTTTACCTCCAAACAAGCTACCAATTGGCACAAGATGGGTTTTCAGAAATAAACAAGATGAAGCTGGTATGATTATCAAGAACAAGGCAAGACTGTTGGTACAAGGTTATTCTCAAGAAGATGGAATTGATTATGATGAAACCTTTGCTCCACTTGCAAGACTTGATGCCATCAGGTTATTTTTGGCTTATGCAATTTCCAACAAAATTAAAGTTTTTCAAATGGATGTCAAGAGGGCATTTTTATATGGAAAAATAAAAGAGGAAGTGTATGTTTGTCAGCCACCTGGGTTTGAGGATCCTGCTCATCCTGATTGGGTGTACAAACTTGACAAGGCTCTTTATGGGCTAAAACAAGCTCCAAGAGCTTGGTATGAAACACTGTCCACCTTTTTACTAAAAAATTACTTCACAAGAGGTTCCATTGATAAAACACTTTTCGTCAAACATGTTGGAAATCATGTCCTTCTTGTTCAAATTTATGCTGATGACATCATTTTTGGTTCAACCAACAAAAAACTGTGTGATGAATTTAAGAAACTCATGCAATCAAAATTTTGAAATGAGTACGATGGGAGAACTGCCGTACTTTTTGGGACTGCAAATCAAACAACAAACAAATGGAACTTTTATACATCAATCCAAATATGTTAAAGAATTATTAAAGAAATTTTCTTTACAAGATAGTAAATCATGTTCCACTCCATGACACCAACCACACAAGTTGAACCAGATGATCAAGGAAAACAGGTTGATCAAACCATGTATAGATGTATGATAGGCTCCCTTTTGTATCTAACTACTTCTAGATCAGATATTATGTTTCAACTTGTGTCTGTGCTAGATATAAATCTGCTTCAAGGCAATCACACCTAATTGCTATCAAAAGAATTTTCAGATATCTGAAAAGAACTCCTACATTAGGAATTTGGTATCCTGCTTCAAGCAATACCAAGTTAACAACTTTTTCAGATAGTGACTATGCAGGATGTAAAATGTCAAGAAAATCAACATCTGGTGGTTGTCAATTCTTAGGAAACTGTCTGGTGTCCTGGCAATCAAAGAAGCAAACATCTGTGGCAAACTTCAACAGCTGAAGCTGAATACATCGCAGTTGAAAGTTGCACATCACAGATCCAATGGCTCCAATATCAACTTCTTGATTATGGAATCAAAGAGACCAAGACTCCACTCTTAGTAGACAGTAAATCTGCCATTAGCATCGATCATTCAAAACCCTGTTCAATTCTCAAAGACAAAACATATAGAAATCAGGTATCATTTCATTAGGGATTGCTATGAAAAGGCAAAATTGAGGTAAAACATGTCACAACAGCTAATCAAATAGCTGATGTTTTCACAAAGCCTCTTGACACCACAACATTTCGAGGTTAGTATCCATGCTTGGAATGCTAAATTTTGAGTAAATTTTGTAAGTATTTTCATTTTTCTGTGTGTGTTATATATATATATATTATTTTCACTCACCTGTTTACTAATTCTGTCTCAAACCTCTGTTGATCAACAAAAAGAGAGAAAAACTACTGATGTACAAAAACATTTGTATGGGAAAATTTATGAAAAGAAAAATCTGCTGATGCCATTGATTTTGGGGTATTTTCAAGTAAATCTTCTCTGTAGTTAAAAAACTACTGAATAACAAAATAGGAAACTCCTGATGAACAATTATTAATCAGAGGTTTTAGACAAAAAGGGCAAAAAAGTCTTTTCCAATTTTCAGAAGTTTGACCTAAAATGGTTATTAAACTTCTCAAACGCCTCTTTTCATTATTATCGTTTCAAAAAAACAAACTTCCCTCTCTCAAAACCCTCTCTGAAACCTTCAACTGTTCAATCAAAACAAAATGGCTCTAGTTCTTAAACATGGACATAATCAAAGAGGCTACTTCGAAAAGGATGAATCCCGGTCCCCAATACGATAAAATCATTGATTTGATCGTAAAATCTCAATATTACACGGCGTTCATCATTGACCCACCAATCCATACTGACACTCTCAATGAGTTCTGGGCAAACGCTAAGACTGTTACCGAAGATGGTAAAGTCATTTCCTTGAAGATGAGGATCAAAGGGAAAGAAATGGCAATCACACCAGCAACCCTGGGAAACAGACTAGGTCTTGATGATGATGAAGCGCCTGATCAAATTCCCAGTGGAACAATCCAATCAACCATAATAGAGTGTGGTTACCAAGGTACATTATCACATGCTACCATTTACAAGAAATATTTTGATGCAAAATATAAACTTTTGTTTCACTCCATTATCATGTGTTTAAGTCTAAAAACTGGATCGTCTGATCAGATGTCCTCAACTTTACAACCAATTTTTCATTCCATTGTTAATGAAACTAAATATAGAGCTTCTTCATACTTTTTTCAATGAGTTGGTGTTGCATCACCAAATGATAAAAAAGAATTTTTGTTGTATCCAAGGTTCATCATGCAATATATTGTTAAAGAACTTGGATAAGAGGTGCATGTGGGTAAAACAACAATTTTAAATGCTTTATCCTCACAAGCATACTCTAGGCATAACAAACCGGCATTTCTGCCAGAGGACGACCAAGGGGAACATGTCACAGTCCCCAAGGAACCAACATCCTCAAAACCTATTCCAAAAAGCCTAAACCAACCAAATAACAAAAATCCATGTTGGATCAGTTTCTCTTTAACAGTTCTTATTCATGAACACTTATGTGTTTGTAAATGTATCAAAGTAAAATGCATAGCGGAATATTAAAGTGTTCAAGTTAAAGTGTCACTTTTAACAGGAGTTATGACTCCCCTCAATCAATATACTAGGAAGTTAAAGATGAGAATCAATAATGGTAAATAAAACAGTAACTGCAAGATGATTCTCAGATATATATGAAAGGATAAACTACAAATTAAATTGAAGGAAAGAGTTCAAGTTTTAGGATAGATAATTATCGATTGCTAAAATAGTGGGAGTAACCCCTCTATTTATAGCCAAAAGATTACATACAAACTAAGTAACCAAAGCTTAAAATAATGTAAGATAATACTACAACAGGCTGTAGCATTGAAACTTGAACAAAGACTTTAAGTTAACTAATATAATACTAAACTGCTGAGATTAAAGGGCGGTTAGAATCTTCTTAATGAAAGTGCTGATGAGTGACAAACTTCTGATGAGTGATCTTCAGGAGTTTGTCTTCAGCAGTTAGTTCCTTAGATATTCTATCTGGTTTATCTTCAGAACTTCTGATCTGTCTACTCTTCAGAACTTTACATATCTTCTTCTTCAGCAGTTTCACAAAATGTAAAGAGGATATAAGACTAAGGTTTATACTGGCTTGTCAATCCTCTTTGACCCTACAATCTCCCCTGGATTGATGAAGCCAAAACTTTGTCTATCTTTATTTAAGATCCTCTCTTCCTTAAGTCAAGAACTCTCCTGATTTCCTTGAGTGTTTGATGTTTGAGTTCTCTGATCTCTGCTTCTAGAAGTAGTCCTAGGCTTGGTAACATTTCCTGAATGGTTAGTAGATCTTTGTCAGATAATTTTTCCAATTCTGTCAAGATGTGAATGACTTTGAGTGAACAGTCTTGTTTTTCTAGAACCAGGGAACTGGACTTTTGGGTGAAGTACCATTTCTTGATTGGTGATATGGAACTAAAGAATCTGTCGTTATATGGTACGATTTGTAGGTTTGAATATAGATCTGATGTTGGTGGTTTTTCTTTTTCAACATTGATCAGATTGGATCTCCTTCTTTTTTCAACTAGTACAGTACCAGGTGTATCACCTTCTGAAATAAGCATGTGATGCTCAGTGACTACCTTGGTCTGTTTTTGTTCTTTGATGGTCTGTTGCAGTTGATAGGCAAATGTTGTAGGATCCCTATATTGAGTTATCAGAGGCTTTTCTTCAACAGTAAAATCATTTTCAACAATGGTGTTCTTTTCAAGCAAAATCATCTTGAAATCTGTTTTAGTGTTTTCCCCTGACTTTTGATTGGTAGCAGGCTGTGTGGATTTGTATTTTTCTGGATTTGTAAGTCTGTCAGCCTTGAGCTTTTTGTAAGTGTCATAAATTACATCTTCTTTCCACTTACATATCTGTTGTTTTGAACCAAAATTGTTATATACCAATTCTTGAATGATTTGGGCTCTTTTCAACTTTATGTCTTTCTTTGTGGCTAGCCTTTCTGATACAAGTTGTGCCTATCTTGTGAGTTCTTCAGTTGAGAGTCCCTTAAGTGAGTATTTCCTTGTCTTTGTGTTTTTGCTGATATACATCATCAGCTGTTGCTTTTATCTTCTTCTGCTGTAAGGAGAGTTTGCTCAGCAAGTCTTTCTTGTGCTTCTAACTATTTTAACTTCTTTTCATATTCTAATAACTTGTCATTAAAGCTCAAGTCATCCCTTTCATCTATACTTTTCCATGCCTCTTGTTCTTTGCCTCTCTTTTGTTTTTTCTTCTTTCTTCTTTTGTTAGTTCTTTTTCTTTTGTTTGATCATCTGTTATTGTTATAGAAGAGGAGTTTTAAATCAGTTGTAGCAGTAGGAACATGCTTTGGAATTTCAGCAGGATTTGTTTCTGTTGCATTAGATGACTGTTCTGGTTCAGTGCAGGAAATGTCAACTACTGAAGTGTTGATCTGAGCAACATCAACTACTAAAGGATTTTCTTCAGTACTTTTGGTCTTGTCTTCAGCAGCTGCTTCACTAAGGCCTTGGGTAGACTTTTCAGCTTTCTCTCTAAGGATTCTCTCTTGTTTTTCATACCATTCTTCTCTTTCTATCATAGCTTTTTCTTGTCTAGTTATGGTAGTTAGTTTTCAAGATTCCTTGAGATGATGTGCTTCTCTAGATCTTTTTGAAGCTTCAGAGACACAACTTCAGGTTCCTTTGACATCTCCCCCCTTTTTGGCTTCATCCACTTTAGGAAACCAAGGAGGTGGAGGTGTTAGACCAGCAAGATGGGCTAATTGTCTTCTGTTATCTTCCATCTTTCTTGACAATTCACCAAGCTTGTGATCAATTGCATTGTTTATCATCTCAAGTTGAGTTTTGTTCTTTAACTCCATAGCAGTCATTAAAGGATTGGAGATGACCAGAAATTAGCTGGTGTACCATCTGGTATAGGAGACCATCTAGGTACATAGTTGGTGCAATTCTATGCTTGATGACCTAGAGAATTGGGTAGGCTTTTGTGATTGTGGAAGGTGAGTTTTGGGGTGATCCTCAGTGTTCACTAGGGATGCCACTTTTGGGGAACTGGGGTGGTTTGAGTGGTCTTTAACCTGTTCTTCTGTGACTGTCTCCTTGAGTACATTTACATTAGAATCAGGACCTTCACAGTCAGCCGTCAATTCAATTTGTAGAGTGTTTGATCCATCATCCAAATTAATGGAATCATCTGAATCACTGACATAGTCCTCAATGAGAACAATATCAGTTGTCTCATGAGCTAGGCCAAACCTTGTTGTCTCATGAACCTCTTTTTCTTGGTACTGAGGTTTTCCTACTTCAGGCACAAGGCCTTCATCAGTAGTTGCCGCATTTGAGGGTCTTAGCTATGGTATTACTGTCCTCTAATCCATCACTGGATGGTATAAGAGTAGTAGCAGCCTCAAATATACCAAGGATTCTAAGTTTGGGCTTAGAGGCCTTGGTTCCTCCTCATCTCTTGGGTTAGGGTTGATCACATTCTCATCAATGTCCATTTCTGTGTTTTCATCCCCTGTTTTTATGTGGTGATTGGGGATTGACATTTGCTGATGGATTTTGTTGTTTCAGCCCAGAGAAAATATTAGCAATCTCACTACTAGGAATTGTTTTTTTCAGAAGTTGTGGGATCAGCAGTTGAGGTTGTTTCAGTTGGTTCAGTTGTTTTGAAAGAAGGGTCAGTAGTTTTTTGTCTTTTTAAATCTCTTTCTTGAAAACAGAACGGATATGGGTGCTTCTTTTCAGGTATTTGAGATGAATGAGACTGAGAGGAAGTTTCAGTCACATCTTTTGAAAGTGCAGATTGCACATTAGCAGCTCCAGGCATCTCAACTTCCTGAATTGCTTTTCTTTTGGGGTTGGTGGGTTTGGATTTTTGTTTTTTGGTTTGTTTAGCCTTTTTAGATTTGGGTTTTGAGGATGTGGGTTCCTTAGAGACTGTGACATGTTCCCTTGGTCATCTTGGCAAAAGTGCCGGTTTGTTATGCCTAGAGTATGCTTGTGAGGATAAAGGGTTTAAAAACAGTTGTTTCACCCACAAGCACCTCTTGTCCAAGTTCTTTGATAATTCATTGCATGACGAACCTTGGGATGCAACAACAAAAATTTCTTTTTATCATTTTGGTGATGCAAACCAAATCATAAAAAGAATGAAGATGCCCTAAATTTAGTTTCATTAATAATTGAATGAATAATTGGTTGCATGGTTGAGGACATCTGATAAGATGATCCAGCCTTTGGACTTAAAACACATGATAATGTAGTGAAACAAA
The DNA here is from genome assembly GCA_030844895.1 of Ambrosia x helenae. Classification (NCBI taxonomy): domain Eukaryota; kingdom Viridiplantae; phylum Streptophyta; class Magnoliopsida; order Asterales; family Asteraceae; genus Ambrosia; species Ambrosia x helenae. The sequence continues at coordinate 21,386 of JAUTDX010005955.1, forward strand.
GTTTATATTTTGCATCAAAAATCAAAATATTTCTTATAAATGGTAGCATATGATAATGTACCTTGGTAACAACACCCAATTATGGTTGAGCTGGGAATATGATCAGGTGCTTCAGCATCATCAAGACCTAATGTGTTCCTAGAGTTACCGGTGTGATTGCCATTTCTTTCCCTTTGATCTTTGTCTTCAAGGAAAAGGACTTTACCATCTTCAGTAACAGTCTTAGCGTTTGCCCAAAACTCATTAAGAGTGTCAGTATGGATTGGTGGGTCAATAGTGATCGGTGTGTAAAATTGTGATTTTATGATCAATCAATGATTTCATCGTTTTGGGACCAGGCTTCATCTTTTACGAAGTAGCCTCTTTGATTGTGTCCTGTTTAAGAACTAGAGCCATTTTTTTTGATAGACCAGTTGAAAGATTCAGAAAGGTTTTTGAGAGAGAGGGAAGTTTTGTTTTTGAAACAATAATAATGAAAAGAGGGGTTTGAGAAGTTTAATAGTCCTTTTTAGGTTAACTTATGAGAAAGATAGGAAAGACTGTTTTGCCCTTTTTGTCTAAAACCTCTAATGAATATTTGTTCATCAGGAGTTTCCTATTTTGTTTTCAGTAGTTTTGAACT